>CAUYRH010165370.1:0-31381 GCA_963574655.1 Perodicticus potto | reverse complement strand
TTTTTTTTTTTGAGACAGAGCCTCAAGCTGTCACCCTGGATAGAGTGCTGTGGCATCACAGCTCACAGCAACCTCCAATTCCTGGGCTCAAGCAAGTCTCCTGCCTCCACCTCCCAAGTACCTGGGACTACAGGCGCCCGCTACAACCCCCGGCCATTTTTTGGTTGCAGCCGTCATTTTTGTTTGGCGGGCCTCGGCTGGATTCGAACCTGCCAGCTCAGGTGTACGTGGCTGGCACCTTAGCCCGTTGAGCCACAGGCACTGAGCCGAGTCCCAGGAAGATTTAAAAGGGGCAATGTTTGGGAAACAGCCTCACGAATGGCAGCAGAAACCAGTGACTTACCTGATTGACAAATCAGCAAAATTTTCAGGTTTGCTAGGCTTGGATATATATATATTTTTTTCCTTTTAAGAGGAAGTATGCTTTGGGTTTCCTCCTTGTATTCTCCGTGTTAGAAGTCGTACCTGGGTACCTCTCTGCAACAGGAAGACGTGTCTAGACAAGGCAACCTGTGAAGAATAATAAATTGTTCTAAATCTACAAAGTGTCTTATAGATAGAAACACTATCTTCTTAACTGGTCTTTATTGAAATGCCAGCCCCCATCTTTACTGTGTTTTATATATCAACTTACTCAGATATGGACAGGGAAGAATGTGATTTATTAGATCAAGTTCAGAGACTCCAATACATTTTTATGTTAAAGATGATAGTGCAAAATAGCAATAGTTTACACTTTATTTATTTATTTATTTATTTATTTATTTATTTATTTATTTGAGAGAGAGTCTCACTCTGTCACCCTGGGTAGAATGCAGTGATATCATCATAGCTCGCTGCAACCTCGATCTCTTGGCTCAAGTGATCCTCTTACCTCAGCTTCCCTAAAAGCTGGGGCTACAGGCACCTGCCACAAGGCCCAGCTAGTTTTGCTATTTTTAGGGTTCTTTGTTCAGGTTCTTAAGTTCAAGCAACCTACTGGTCTTGGCCTCCCAGAGTGCTAGGTTTACAAGCACAAGCCGCCACATACAGCCCAATGTACAGTATTTTAAACTAGACCATAAAGGGCTGGAAAAGTGAGGATGCCCATGTATGCCCATGTACACACACTCACACACACACACACACTTACTCTGCATGCAAGTGAGTTTGTGCAGTGCTTTTTATTTAGGCACATTATTCCTTTGAGCCATTAAACTTCAAGTAAATTGTATGGTTACCAAAGTAAAAACTTGCAGAGGAACATGAAGCCAATCTCATCAGAGGGAAACTATTGCAAAGGCCAGGAGCAAGACAAAATAAGTCGTAAAGTGCAAAAAGGAACAGAAAGAAAGAAATAAACTAACCCTGGTGGGAAGTCACTGGAAAATGGGCTTACATTGTGAATCGGTGTAATTTCCTGGAAATATCATTCTCTCTGTTTAAGCACTGATACCATAAGGTTCAATGACAAATCTATAGTAATACAGGTTTTCTTATGTTGGTTTGATCCAGGCTGGCACATTTGCACAATATAACACCTTAATGTTAATGGAGAATGCAAGGGCAATATCTATGTTAAGTGTTCTGCAGAAGGGGAAGGAATACACCTGTCAATGTAGAAAACTTCATGAAAAAACATCCAAAGCACTTGGAAAGCAGAGACTCTCACAAAAGTGCGGCAGGCAACAGTCAGTCATCTGATTACTGTCTTCTGTGTATCTTTTCCACCGCTGGGAAGAAAGGTTTCCGTAATGCTTCCGCATCAGGACAAAGTTGCATGTGTTCAGGGTAAGTGTGAGGGCAGATCTATGTCACAAACGAGATGGAAAAAGGTTATGGAATAGCTAGTGAAATAGACTGATAGCATACACAATCTGGAAATTCAGGATAAAATTGATTTCAGCTTCCCAAATTACAGGACTCTAAAAATTCCTGGTCCTTCTCATGAGCTTAGTGTTCTGTATATGTCTCACCTCCACTAATACTAGTCTAATGTTCTATTACTGACCTAATTTGGCACCAGGCTGAGATGCTACAGATTTTGAAAATTGTAATGAGACAAATTGTCAAAGCTTGGAACATGATAAAATTCCTTGCATAATGTAAGAACAGCTGAAGGCATTAGCAGCATAGTGTAATAGTAACAAGAGCAGACACCAGAGCTAGACTTCCTGAGATTTATGCCAGCCCCTTCTATATAGATTATGATATAACAGGTAAGTCTGTACCTTATTTCCCTCAGGCGCAAAATTGGAATAAAAATAACTTTTCTTATTTCATAGGTGGTTATGAGTTTGGTGTGGTTTTATATGACAACATAGTTTGGTATCAGCAAGCAATGTATGTGTTAAATACATTTTAAAAATCAATGTTTTAGTTGTGTTTAAGTTTTCAAAGCTATAAACACATTTAATAGAGTCAGAAAATATTACTAAATTCTTAGTCAAATGTTATTTTTGTTACTTCACAAAACACACATAAGAGTCCTAGGTTACCTTACTAGTCCTTCTTTGACCTGAAAATTAAGTTTATTCACCTTGTTATTTATCATAATCTTTATTTCTTCTTCTATTTTTTATTATCATAATTTTTAATTTATTATTTACCTTTTAATAAAGCATAAACTTTAGTGTAGTAGGGACATTATTTATTTTGTTACCTTTTGATTATCTAATGTCTAAAAGAGGACACGGTGCACATTAACTAATAGCTAAATATTTGTTAAATGAATGATTTAATCAGTTATTCATGATTATCTCTGATTTATGCAAATGAGTAGAACAATACTCAGACTACTCAATATTTGGTAAAATGAATCAGATAATGTCTGCTCTTGGCTACTCAATCAAAAGATCAGAAAATTACAAATGCTATCGCGTGTACTACATAATCCCTTACTGGTAATCGTGAAAGTAATGTAAGCAATGCATAAACCTACAGGAAAACTCAACACGTGAACGCACATATAGACTGAATTTTATACCTTGTTCCATTCTTGTGCCACCTCAGAACTTTTCATGAGTAATAACTAATTTTTTAATTTGAACTTCATAGAAGCATTCTCATAGATATGCAGGGTCATGGTAAATCTGTATGTATAGTGTTTCTCATTCTTATATTGAAACCAAATATGTTATGTATGTGTATGTGATTTTGAACTTTTCAGGCAAACAGATAACCACCATATTTACATACATTTGTAATGAGATGCTTTTCTTAAGAAGTTATACAATGCTTTTTCAAACATACAATGGTTTTTATTTTATTTATTTATTTATTTATTTATTTATTTATTTATTTATTTATTTTGTGGTTTTTGCCTGGGGCTGTGTTTGAACCTGCCACCTACAGCATAGGGGGGCAAGCGCCCTACTTTTTTGAGCCACAGGCGCCGCCTATATATACAATGTTTTTAATTAGCATACAGTATATTTACCTAATTTTGGTACACAGATCTATGAATTCACCATGCATATAAATTCATTTAACCACTACCATAATCAGTATACAGAATAATTCCATCACCTCCCCCCTCAATAATCTCTGATACTATTCTTTTGTAGTCAAATTTCCCTCCACAACCTTGACACAACTTCCACGTCCCTGTGGTTTCCTCTTTATGAGGATTCTACATTAATTAAACCATACACTGTATAAGTCTGGCTTCATTAACTTGGCATGATACCTGTGTGATTCCTAAAAGCTATTGTATCTATCAATAGTTCATTCTTTTGTTGTCAAGAAGTATTGCATCAAATAAATTTGCCGCTGTTAATTTATTCTCTCATTGAAGGAAATGTGGGTTGTTTCCCATTTTGAGTGATTATAAGGGAAACTGTGGAGCACGCATTCTTCCAGGTGAGGGGATATGGCAATAGCAAAGGCAGAAACTTCTAATAGTATCATGATTAATGACTATTGAAAAGCTAGGTAATGGCCTGGGAGAATATTTTATGAGGAGGACCCCTTGGGCAATGGAAGCAACACCAAAAATACATTACTGGGATCTGATGAAACTAAAAATTTCTGCACAACTAAGAACACAGCTCACAGCAACCTCGTGTTATTTAGTATAAAGGGCACATTGAAGTTAACGGTAGAAACCATCTTCTATTATAGGTGGCTCAGCGGCCGTAGCTCAGTGGTTAGGGCACCTGCCATATACACCAGGGCCTGTGGGTTTGAAACCGGCCCGGGACTGCTGAACAATGACAACTATGGCAAAAAAAAATGGCTGGGCATTGTGGCGGGTGCCTGCAGTCCCAGCTACTCAGGAGGCTGAGGCAGGAGAATCACTTAAGCCCAAGAGTTTGAGTTGCTGTGAGCTGTGACGTCATGGCACTCTACCAAGGGTGACAGCTTGAGACTCTGTCTCAAAAAAAAAAAAAAATTACATATATATATATACACACACACACACATATATATACATATAGCAGATCCCACTGAAAGGCAAGGGACAAGGTACTGGGAGTTTCTACAGACCCCAAAGGGAAGATGACAGATTAGTGTGAACAGTCTTCTAATGCTTGGCATCTTAGGATGGTCAAGCACTCTTTAAGTTTTCAAGCTTCTATCCCTGAAGTCCTTTTCCATGAAATTCTAATCACCATACTAAATTGATTGTCTCATGTCTTTCAATAGTTTTACTGCAAATGTGTCTGTTCTGTGAGTTTCCATCCTCACTTATTTAAATAAAAAGTTATGTGTTTAAACTCCTACTGCAGTTTAAAAAATCTCTCAGGAAAGATTCACTTGTTTTCTGTTCTGTATGGTGATAGAGTTATGCTATTTAAATCGTATATGTTTCACAAGAAATAAGACAAGTATAGATTTGTACTGACATTTCTGACTGATCAGGCAGAGGAGTAGCCAGAAAGAGGTGACAGAGTTAACCTAAAGTATTACAATCAATTCTAAAGAGAAATAAAGCAACATGAGTTCCGTCATTATTTGAGATACCACTTCATCCCTGAATAGCAATATATATTTTTCTCTGCCAAAATAGGGCTCTGGCTGAGGGATACATGGGCATAAGACTTATAGTTATAAAATGTTATTATTTCCATTGAATAATCGTGGTATAGAAAACCACAGCAGTGATAGGAGAAAAACAAAACAAAATCTTGTGTTGCTTTTATGTAATAAAACTGCTTCAATTTGTAAACATTTGTTTACTGACCTGTAATGGTTAGCTTCACTAATAAGAAAAGCATCTTCTTTTTAAATTTTTTTTTCTATGAAATTTATGGAATCATTAAGAATAAAATCAATGGCTTTCTCCTAAAAAATGGTTTAATAGCTGTCTGTCCCCTTTGTGCACTACTGTAAAGGTAACTAAAGGTAGACATGTTATTTACAATTTTTTTAAACCCTGAAATTTGAAGTTCAAAAAGAATGAGCTCTTTTTCTTGGCTTACTAGAGAAGTAGTATGATGGTTATATTTTCATGAAATGCTATGGCATTCTATCTGAAAATTATAAATTCATAATAGTGATCTTACTAAAAGGGAAAAACATGTCAGTTTTGTGTTGTCAAGTTGAAGAAAGTGATTTTTCTTTTATTTACTTCAATTCATAAGCTTCTTATGCTTTTTAAACAAGCTTTTGAATTAGCTTATGAAAGATTATCTGAGCTACAGGAGTATATTCTAAAAGACTTATTTATGTATTTAATTATTTTTTTAAAATCTGTCATCTTTCCAATCTGGTTTATAATACAATGAAGCAGTCTTTATATCTTTTTTGTTTTCACAAATTCCAAGCCCAGTTAAAATAGCATTTAAAATCACATTTGTGGGTTGGCGCCTGTGGCTCAATGAGTAGGGCGCCAGTCCCATATGCCAGAGGTGGCGGGTTCAAACCTAGCCCCGGCCAAAAAAAACTGCAAAAAAATAAAATAAAATAAATAAAATCACACTAGCTAATAATATTTACTATTTAATTAATGTTAGGCACTCATGATATAATTACTTATTTCCTTTGAACAGTAACATTTCACAATGTTTGAACAAATGTCTCATCTCAACATTCAAATTTAGATTAAAAATTTTCATCATGTAGATGCAGTGATACTTTAAAATTTCATTTTTATCAACATGACAATAAATACCACTTTAAGTGCCAAACAGAGATGGGATATTTCCATGATTTTTCAAATCATTTCATTCTAACCTGAACACAAAAACAATATTTGAAACTGAAGATTTTTTCCTAAAAAAACTTAGCAATGCTTTACTAAAGGACTATTTTTATTTCTGCTCATTCTTTCCTGGTAAGTGTCTAGGAATCAGCCTCTGTGAGCACTTCAGGAGGATAATAAAATGATTATTGTTCTGGGTGGCGCCTGTGGCTCAAGGAGTAGGGTATCGGCCCCATATATCAGGGGTGGCAGGTTCAAGTCCATCCCCAGCTAAAACTAAAAAAAAAAAAAAAAAATATTTTTGTTCTTTACCATTTATGGCACAATTTGAATGTGTAATTAAACAACCAAGAAAACAAGGAAGCACAGTTGTTTCGATATTTGTATGATACAAACTAAAAAAAAAAAGATTTTTTTTGAGACAGAGCCTCCAACTCCTGGGCTCAAGCGAGTCTCCTGCCTTCGCCTCCCAAGTAGCTGGGACTACAGGAGCCCAACACAACGCCTGGCTGTTTTTTGGTTGCAGCCGTCATTGTTGTTTGGTGGGCCCAGGCTGGATTCGAACCTGCCACCTCAGGTGTATGTGGCTGGTGCCTTAGCCACTTGAGCCACAGGCGCCAAGCCAAAAAGATTGTTTTAAGTATGTTTAAACACACACATGTGTATACATGTACACATTCTAGATTATAAAATATCAGCACATTCACAGGAAGTAGAAAACTAAGAACATAATAAACCTAAAATATGAAAACAGAGCTAATATGCATCAGAAAAGTTATTTAACATTTAATTACATAAAGGAAATAATACCCTTGTATTTTGAAAGTTACATGTGTGTAGGGAGGTGCTTACTGGATAGAAAGGGCAAATATTTTTCTTGTTATTGTTGTTTGTGGTACTGAATGAGCGAGGATTATGATAGCTACTATGTCAGTTTATAGTGGTATAATTTTAAATTTCATTTATATGGTATTTTTTCCTAAGTATTTATTACTTTTTCACTGTTTTTGCTATCATTATTATCCAGTAATCCATTTTAGAAAGTAGGTAAAATGGAATTTACAATAGCCAAAATGTGGAAACAGCCTAAATACCCACCAACCCAGGAATGGATGAACAAGCCATAGTACATGAATACCATGGAATCCTATTCAGTCATCAGAAAAGATGGAGACTTTACATCTATTGTATTAACCTGGATGGAAGTGGAACACATTATTTTTAGTAAAGCATCACAAGAATGGAGAAGCAAGCATCCTATGTACTCAATTCAGACATGAGGACAATTAATGACCTAGTACATGGTGGGGGGTGGGGGTCAGGAAGAGCAGAAAGAGGAAGGGAAGGAGGGGGATGGGGGGTGATACTGTGTAACACATCTTTTGGGAGCGAGACACAATCATAAGAGGGACTTTGCCTAACAAATGCAATCAATGTAATCTGTGAATCCCCAACAATAAAAAAATAATTAATTATTTAAAAAAAAATAGATCAAATGGTTTACTGTGTTAAATGACCACAGAATCATTAAGTGGTAGAGTCAGAACTTGAAACACGGAATTGTAACTTTAGACAACATTCTCTTTAAAAACACTATGTAGTTTAGAATTCTTGGAAAGTCTTTGATACGTGCACTCATAAGAAATAGTAAAGGCTAAATTCTGACAAAATTTGTGGGCTTTGAAATCTTGCTACTAGGATAATTATTTTAAAGGTGCTTTGATTATATTTGTAATAGGTCTTAGAGTAAACTAAATTGCTTCTTCATTCCAAAGAAGTAATAAAACATTATAAAAGAAAGTTCTCATAATTTCTCAATCCCTACTTTATTTAACATCAAACTACATGTATTATTTGTCTCCAGTTCCTCTAATTTAGATATTGAATGTTAATCCACTAGGCAGAAATAAGTTATTTGAACTAATTAGAAATTTAAGTACTGTGAACTCATTACAAGGTGTTGATCTATCAGGCAATAGTTATTTTAACTGAAAGAGGGAATTTTGAGATCTAAACCAAGTCTCAGAGGGGCAACCTAGTAATTATGACCCTGTATAATCAACTTTTCTTTTTTAATGTGTACTAACATAGTTTTCAAAGAGGGGTCAGCAGACGTAAATGTTCAGTCATGCCACCCACAACTCACTTGAGGGCTTTACAGGCATTTATATCTCTTTGGTCTGCTAATTTTAATACTTAGATAGCATAGCTCCTATTTCAGTTTATAGTTGTATAATTGCATAACTTAGCAAAAGAAAGTGACAGTCCGTAGCTTTCCCAGGAATATTAAATATTGCAGATAACCATTAGGGCAGAAGTATGAAATGTTTCAGCTCATTCTAAGAGGAGAAACCTAAACTTCTAAGTATACCCTCAAAGAATAAGAAAAGCTGATTTATCATGTTTTCAGAATTGTAGTTTCTCCTTTCTCTCTGTGATTAATATGGCTCGGAGCCTGTGGCTCAACGGGCTAAGGCGCCAGCCACGTACACCTGAGCTGGCGGGTTCGAATCCCGCTCTGGCCCGCCAAACAGTGACGGCTGCAACTAAAAAATGGCCGGGCGTTGTGGCAGGCGCCTGCAGTCCCAGCTACTTAGGAGGCGGAGCCAAGAGACTAGCTTGAGCCCAGGAATTGGAGGTTGCTGTGAGTTGTGATTCCATGACACTCTATCCAGGGTGACAGCTTGAGGCTCTGTCTCAAAAAAAAAAAAAAACTCGGTATTTTTTGAAATTAAGGATTTTCTTTGAAGTAACTTATTGTAGATTCTAGCCAAATGTATCAGTACACTCAGAACATTCAGAAATGCATACATCTCTCTCATAGCATCTCACTTTGACTTAGGGTAGGTCTAAGATCAACTTCCTAAAGCTGAAGAAACATTTTTTTACCCTGAAGCCAAATGTTATCTCTAATGTTGGATGTATTATAGAAATCCTAGACCCTTAGATATTAAATTAAAAACTTCTCCTGGTTTGTATATTCTGGTCTCAAAAGAAACCTTACCCTCAAAGTCTACTATCTAAGCGAGGGTTAGGGTTAGGGTTAGGGTTAGGGTCACAATAAAGAGAAATATGGCAATAAAAAGAAAACCTTGGCAGAATATGATATATCTCTGCAGTTCTGAGTGTTCAAGTCTATAGCTCTTTCTGTATTTATGGGGTGTCTTGAAGTACATTCTATCCTGATGTTAGGAAAATAAGCTCAATTTTGTAACTTTGAAACTTTTAAAATTAACCTTTGAAGAAAAGGCAATAAAAAGAAAACCTTGGCAATAAAAAGATATGGCGGAGGCAGGAGAATCGCTTGGGCCCAGGAGTTGGAGGTTGCTGTGAGCACTGATGCCACAGCACTCTACCCAGAGTGACAGCTTGAGGCTCTGTCTCAAAAAAAGAACAAAAACTTTTTTTTTTTAGTTTGTATCATAAAAATACCAAAACAACTGTGCTTCTTTCTTTTCTTTAAGTTTTTGAGACAAAATCTTATGACTATGACAAATAACTAAAATATAAAACCTAGGTTTCCCTGAAGGAAGTGGGGAAGATGAGACAGAATGGTGGTGGCTACAAACTTAACAGAAAGCTTAACCTCCCAGGTCTCTTCCCATTCTCTTGGACTGGACATTGAGACTCCAAGTCTCTTAAGGGCAGAATATAACAACTTTTGACCTATAGAAAAATAAAAGCTGTAATTTCTGTACAGTGAAGACCAATCACAAAAACCTTCAGATTCATTGCCTCACTTATTTCTAACAATCACATTGAAAATATGTACAAAACCCATGGAAAAAATATGGGATTCTTAAGAACTAAAATCAAACCTAGAATTTGATCCATAAATCCCACTAGCAAGTATTCATTTTACACAAAGGACAAGACTTTTCATGAAAATGATACCTGCACTTGAATGTTTTTTGCAGCACAATTCACTACTGCAAGGATGTGCACTCAGCACAAGTGCCCTCCAATTCAGAGTGAATGAATAAAATGTGGTATACATATACCATGGGGTACTATTTGTCAGCTAAAAAAAAATGACAAATTAATGTCTTTTGCAAAAATCTGAGGGAGGACTTTGTTCTATATGAAGTATCTCAAGAATGGAGAAACAAACAGCACATATATTCTCTATTAAATTGACAGTAACTGATGAGCCCACATGTGCACAGGGGAAGTAAAGGTCCGTGGAAATCAAGCCAGAGGGAAGGGCAAGGACCTTCCAAATGGATACAATGAACACTATTTGGGTGATGGGCTCACCCCAGTAGCTGGGACTCAAGCATTACAAAAGTCATCCATTTAACCTAAAACATTTGTGTCCCCTTAATATTTGAAATTGATAAAAGAAGACGTATAAACCATGGCCCTCCAAAGCTTTCTCCTAATTATGAAACTAGCTCCTTTTTCACAAAGTAAAACTTAAGTCTAGAAATCACTTTCACCAGTCATGTGTCAACTTGGGTCCCACATTCAAGTTAAGAAATGTACCCTTCCATATTTAACCATACATTGCTTGGAGAGGGCAATTGCTAAAAAAGATACTGGACAATATTTACATTAAATGTATAGTACAATTAAATATACATTTTATATACATAATATGAAACATACACCATTTTTTTTTGAAACACAGTGCTATGGCATCATAGCTCACAGCAACCTCAAACTCTTGGTCTCTATGAATCCTCTTGCCTCAGCCTCCTGAGTAGCTGAGACTACAGGAGCCCACCACAACACCCGGCTAGTATTTTTTTAGAGATGGAGTTTGACTCCTGCTCAGACTGCTCTTGAACTCCAGAGCTCAAGTGATCCACCCACCTTGGCCTCCTAGAGTGATGGGATTACAGATGTGAGCCTAACATACACTATTTAAATATACTCAGATGCCTTTCCTGAGTTTGATAATCATATTTCCAAGAGATTGCTAGATAAATTTTGAATATTTAAAAGATATACTGAATTTTAAAATAAAATCAATAACCAAATGCATATTTCCTTTCTACCCATCATCTTCAAGTATGCTTTCCATCTCTCTTTCAAGGTCACCCCAATCTACTTATCCTTCCAGATTACTAACCTTATAATTAGTCTTTTCCATTTATACAACTTGTATCTATGTTATATATATTATTCAAGAGTCAATAAATAATTTTCAAATGAGTTTTCTTAATGTTATTTCTAACACTCACCTTTTTCTCTTTCCTAGTTAACTTATATAATCCTTACTGACACCTTCTCTTCTCCAAATTTCATCACTTCTCAATCCATCCAGCAAATATCTTACTATAACGAGTCCATGAGGACTATTATAAAATTCAAAATTCTTAACTCTTTCCCTTGAATAACATATAGTATCCAAAATCTTGCCTCGTATACGCTGCTTATTACCACTATTTCTTTCTTCTTGAGCCTCCTTTCATTACTTATCACTGCCCTAGTGATCTGTTGTCTCTGACTTCTATATTCCTACTCGATTTTCAAGGACTAGTCTAAATATCCATTCATCAGTAAAGCCTTCTGTGGGTATTCCTGGGCAAAGTTTATCCATTTTCCATTTTACAGAGAGGATATTCCATAATTGCATTTTATATCTACCTATAACTCTACGTTTATATTTCTATCTGTGTATCTACATGTGTCTTTCTGATTATGTTTAGACTTTCTTAAAATATACTTTATTATATTTGTTTTCTCAGCTCTGACAAACTGCTTCATACAGCCTGGTTTAATTATCATCTATACCTGACTTTCTCAGGTCTTGGACTCCTCTGGGCTTAACCTTCATTAGATTTGTTGGTATTTTCTTTCCCTGATAATACAATCCCATTCTAACTACTAATCATAGTCATTTTACTTTTCAGTAGAATACAGCATAATAAAGGGAATTAGTGTACCTTTATTAATGTTCTTCCCTAAAATAATTCCATCATTCTCATAACTTTTAAATGAAGATTATATTATTATTCTCTTTTATGGATATTGACACGGAAAAGTATATCTTTAAATCATTGCTTATAATCAGGTATAAATAAATCTGCAATTTGCATTATTGCATAGCCATTATGTAATAACATATCATATTTAGAATTATATAATTTTTAATATAGTCAGTATTCCAAAAACTAAAACATTTCCAAAAAGATTTTGGAAAGAATATTTTATGTCAGTTATTACACCTAAACCCATATAAGCTAAAGCTAAGTTCAATATCTTTCGCTTCTTGTATATTTTTAGTTGCTTATCATGTGTCATAAACTGTTATTGGCACACAATACCTTTTTCATACCAAAAGTTAAGTCATATACTAAAAAAGTAATGACAATAAAAATGATAGCAAGTTTTTATAATATTTATTTTGTTCTAGGCACTATTAACTTATTTAACACAAAAACCTGTGAGTGATTTATTTTGAGCTAAAGTACTTAACACATGGCTAAAGGAACACAAGAAACTGTTGAAATGATTTTGTTTATCCTTATAGTCTCAGCCCCTAGAAAACTTTATTGGCTAATATACATATTTCAATAAATAAATATTTTAGAAATTTAAATTTAATTATACTGAATAAACAGTTTATTCAAGCTTTTGTATTTCTAACTGAATGATCTTTTCCTATTAGAAATCTATACAACTCATGGAATTAATATTAAGAATCAGTATAAAATGGACCTAAATCATAAATTGCTAGAATGGATATTTTATTGAATAAATATTTTTGTAATATAAATGTTGACTTAAGGAAAATTGTATAATATTATGATGTACCTAGTAGGTATTTATGATTTTATAAGTCATTATTAGAAGTTATGCAACTAAAAGTTTAACTAATATGAAGCTAACTGATAAATGTAAAGATTTAAAAGTAAATATTCCTTTTTAAAATTGCTGTAATTTTCTTGTATCTGTGAGTGCTCTATGAATTGTACATTATAAACATGAAAATTTTCTCTGCTTTAAGTTCAAAGACTAATTTCTGGATTCAATTATGAGTTTGGATAACTGTGTTTAGATGTTTGAACACCTAATTGATTATATTACATTTGTTTGATCATGGTTGAAATGTAATTTTACTGCTTGGTTGGTGATACTTTTGGGGAAAGTATTAAATAGATTTTATGCTTAGGAGTGAATTACTTTTTTATACAAGTTGTCAGGAATCCTCCAGGCAGGGAAGCACATGTTTTGATTATTATTATTTTTTAAGCAAGAGGGAAGATAGGAAAGGTAGGAAGCCAGGAGATAATTAGAAAATAAGACTTGAACCAAATTCAGAACCTGAGCCCCTATTTGTTATTGAAATTTTTTCAAAGACATTTAAGCTACTTCATCAATAAAACTGATACTCAAAATTTATTTTATAACATGAAGTTTTACTGTTATGAAACCTTAATCTAACATCTTGGTTTGTCAAATTATTTTCAAGGCATGTGTTAGATGTGAATAACAACCTGAAAAATGTTGGACAGCAAGGGAAGGAAGCTTGAAAAACATCAAGCTAATTCATTAAATTTGGAACTACATTCTGGGACAGGAAGTCAAACTTGATTCTATTTCTGAGAGCTTCCCTACACATTGCTTTCAATTAGACACTTGAATTTTGCTTGAAACGAAAATCAGTACATTAATCCAAATTCTCAACTTTTTATTTCATTTTATTATTTCATTTCATTTTATTTTATTAACTCAAGTCACTTTTCTGACTATAGCTAAAAAAACCATACCATATGAATTTCATTTCCATGAATCTCTTTGACTTTTTCTTGTTGCACTTGGCCCCAGGCGGATTTGAACTCGCCAGCCTTGGTGTATGTGGCTGGCTCCCACATAGTATAAAGGAAAGAGCTTTGGTTTGGCCCTTATGTTAAGTTTCAATTCAGCTGCAAGAGGAGAGATTAATATTTGGTAGACAGCCAATGATTTAAATGACAGAGGGAAATTTTTTTCCTTTTTGCAAAAATCTGGGTAGGTGGCAGAGTTGTTCATTGTGTCAGAAATCCTTATTCTTCATTTCACCTTTCTTTTTTGCTCCTGCCCAATATATTCTCTAGGAACCTCATTTCTCCTATTCTCCTTCTCTATGGATAACCTAAAAATCATGGAATATAATCCATATTTCAGGCACCAGAGAAGGACACGCTAGATAGAAAAGGATAAAAATAAACATTACACACAACTCTTTCACTTACATAGCCATAATAAACCCCTCTGGCTACAAGGTTTGATACAGATGGAAGAGAGGTTTAGAAATATCTATTCTTGGCTCAGCATCTGTGGCTCAAGCGGCTAAGGCACCAGCCACATACACCTGAGGTGGTGGGTTCGAATGCAGCCCGGGCCTGCCAAGTAACAATGACAGCTGCAACCAAAGAAGAGCCGGGTGTTGTGGCGGGTGCCTGTGGTCCCAGCTACTTGGGAGGCGGAGGCAGGAGAATCGCTTGAGCCCAGGAGTTGCTGTGAGCTGTGATGCTATGGCACTCTACCCAGGGCGACAGCCTGAGGCTCTGTCTCAAAAAAAAAAAAAAAAAAAAATAGAAATATCTATTCTTGTTGGCAAGGTGATAAATTGAAATGTGATTTAGTATAGAAATTTATAATATTATTTCTGCCTAGTGAGAAAAATATGAAATAAATGTAAGCACGGGAGGGAAAACTGAGAGGGATTCAACATGCATGAACTTAATCAGACCTAAAGAGATTCTAAGTCACAAAAATTTCTCCACGTGTCAAGGTTATCAATAACACCTACATTTTGAAATTAATGGGTCAATTTTCTTTTTGTCCTACTTGGCTCCTATTCCATAGTCTCTTTTCTTTTCTTTTTCTTTTTCTTTTCCAAATGTTTTAAATTGGGAGTGTTTCAGGGCATATCTTTGGACTTTTCATCTACTTACATTCACTTCCTTGATGATTGTCTCTGATTTCACGTTTATGCATATCATCATTATGGAAAAGACATTTTTTAAAAGCAATCCCCTGAGTTACATATTAAACTACTTACTCTATATCCTTACTCAAAGTTGTGATGACAGCCCAACCTTAATATGCTTGTACTGATCTCCTAACATTTCTCTACGAATTGATCCATCAAATATGTTCCCACCTCCATGATGACAACTCTGTTCTTGCTATTGAACAGAACAAAAAATTGAGGAGTAATGTTTAATTTTTCTCTTTATTTCTTGCTCCATATTCAGTCTTTCAGCAATTACTATTGAAATATTTACAGACTCTAACCCTTTGTGAAGACGTCTATCTACACCTCAGCAGACTAAGTCTGTGTTAGCTCTCTCTACGTTGTAGCAATGACTTCCATACTTGCCCCCCCGCCGTGTTATGTTCAATATAGTCCCTGGAGTGATACTGTAGAAACGTAAGTCAGATCATGTGACATCTTTGTTCCAAATCTTGCAATGACTCATCATTTATTCAGACTAAAAGTTTAAATACTTAAAATGGCTTTGGATGCTTTCCATCCTTAACATTATTTTCTTCTCTTCATCCTGACTACATTGACCACAGCTCTCTGTTCATTGAATATATCCATCAGCTATATTCATGTCACAAAGATTTGTGCTGCCAATTTTCTCTATCTGAAATGCAATTCCCTCACATTTTTAACTCCTTTAAATAATTTATTCTCAATTAGGCTTACTATCACCACTCTGTTTATAATAGCAATAATCGCTAAATATTCCTAATCCTCTTTAACCTCTCTACTGTTTTTTTCCCATAGAATTTACTTCTTATGTTTATTGCTTACTCCTTAACATTTGTCTTCTTTCAATAGAATGTGATTTCCATAAAGATGGTGGTTTTGTTTGGTCTGTACACAATACATTATGCAAGGAGTGGAATCAGAAGTAAACGCAGGCAAACTATGTCAAATAGTAATCTGTGAATGGACGTGGTAATGAAAGAACATCGTAAAAGTTACCACTTATATGTTAAAAGTAGAACCTCATACCCAAATGGCCAAAGCCAGTGGCCAAATATAAAAATTTAGTGGCACCTTTCCCAACTAGTAGACAGGGTTCCCCTCTTTTCCTCTGTTTCCTTTAAACGGACCTTTCAGACATTTGCTCATGTCCCATACCCTATCGAGCCCTTATATTTACTTTTAGTTGTCAGGTGTCTCTCTTTCTCTCTCCCAATCTCCATCTCTGTCTCTATCTCTGCCTGTCATTCTTGCCTCATGTAATCCTGGGGATGGAGGCCTGCTCTCCGAACTCATGTCACCTTCCCTGCCTAGGATTGCTACCTAATAAACCTTTCAACTTATTTTCTATTGTGGTGGCTTATTAAACTTGAACCTCCTATTGAAAGAAAGAACTATCCCAGGCCTGGGAGAACACAATGTCAGGCTCCTAACACCAGAGCATTGGTCAGGCAGACATAAATTGGTCATGAGTTAGATAATATCCCCAAGGGTATCTGCTAGTATAAACAACTTTACTGCATGAGGGCCCTCTGGTCACAGGTTGGACAGTTAGGCATCAGAAGTATTAACTATAGGGCCAAGCGTGGTGGCTCACATCTGTAATCCTATCACTCTGGAAGGCTAAGCAGATAGGATGACTTAATCTCAGGACTCTGAGATCAGCCTAAGTCCTAGCTACTTGGGACGCCAAGGCTGGAAGATTGCTTGTTCCCAGGAGCTTGAGGTTGCTGTGAGCCAGGGTGACTTAGCCTGGGGCAACAGAGTGAGACTCTGTTTCAAAAAAAAAAAAAAAATTGTTAAATTTTAACCAATAAGACAGTTATAATTTTTTTTTCTTTTTTGCAATATGTTTCACATTTTTATTTTATTTTTTATGTTTTTTGAGATAGAGACTCAAGCTGTCGCCCTGGGTAGAATGCTGTGGCATTACAGCTCACAGCAACCTCAAACTCTTGGGCTTAAGTGTTTCTCATGCCTCAGGCTCCAAAGTAGCTGGGACTACAGGCACCAGCTACAATGCCCCAACAGTTATGATTTTAATTTTAAAATATTAAAAAAACTATATTGCTTAAACTTTGTCTCATAAGTTTTGGGTTTTTGTTGTTGTTGATTTTGTTTTTTTTTTTTTTCTTTTTGAATCCCGTATTACATCTGGGGATGTTAAAAATGTGAGCTATGGGACTTTCAAAACTAGTGTAGAGGCCTAAGGCTATGAAGAAAATAGACCTTTTACACATGTATTAAGATTAAGGGTACTGGTGGCACCTGTGGCTCAAAGAAATAGGGCACAGACCCCATATGCCAGAGGTTGCGGGTTCAAACCCAGCCCCAGCCAAAGACTACAAAAAAAAAAAAAAAGGTACTGGGATAACATGAATGACTTTAATAAGGAGGGATAATCATGATTTAATTTGCCATGTTGAAACATTTCTATGCTCAGTACGTGGAAAGGGAATGATTAGAATAAATATAAAGGAAGGAGTCCATGAGACCACTGCATTAAGCTAAGAAAGATATGAATGTAAGCCTGAATTAAGGGTGTGACATTGGGGACATTGATAAGCATATGAAACAAACAAAAACTTTGGTGACAGAAAGGATATACATTGGGAAGACTATAATTCAACTAAGTCAGACATCCTCCTTTTTCTGTTTTCTGAATTCTACCTTCTTGGGCAAATTATTGATCATAATCAGCTCACAGGGTTGTTAAGATTATGAAATGGGATTGTGAATAAAAAGCTAGTACCATCCTGTCTGACATATAAGACTCAGCAAGCAATTATTATCATTATTCATTATTATTGGTGTTAATTTTATATAAGAATTTTTTTTACATATATAGTGCAAAAGTTAGAAAGAAAAATAATGACTAAGATAACTTGAGCCAACTGAGTGGGTAGAAAAGTTATTTAAGAAGAAACAAGGGTAGAAGGTTGGGTTAAAATAGAAGATATAAACTTTAAAGTGAGAACTCCACTTCTTACTAAAAATATATTTACAAGGTACATTATATAAGAGAGTTTCATTCTGACCTTTCAGAGATGCCTAATGGAAACATTCTCATGTGGGTCGGTAGCCGCAGCTGTCAATTCTGCTTTCTTTCTTTTTTCTTTTCTTTTTGTTGCATTTTTTTTTTTTTTTTTTTTTGGCTGGGGCTGGGTTTGAACCTACCACCTCTGGTATATGGGACTGGCGCCCTACGCCTTTGAGCCATAGACGCCGCCCAATTCTGCTTTCTTAACTGATAGATGATCCTTCCTCCTCCTGATTCTGAGACTAGCATAAGCCCTGTGCTCCCGCAGAATACTGGTTAAGAAACTGAAGGAGAAACTTAGTTTCCTCCTGATCACACCTGCCTGCTGGGCTGATCACTTTGCTTCTGTGGATTGCATCGGTTGGTGTGCTAAGTAAAGCTGGAAAAGACAGGGAGAGTGTTTATTTATTTATTTATTTTTTTATGTTCCAGTATTTAAAAATTGTAATATATATTAATTTGCATTCATAATATGAATCCAAATTATACTGGTCAAAAGTTTACAATCTTTTCCCAAGAGCTATAATTTTATGTTTACAGATATGGTGCTTACTTAAAGAGAGAGTTTATACTAATAATAAAAAGTCATGGATGGGGGAGGAAGAAAGATCATCCAGAGACGAAAAAAAAAATCGCTTAGTACAAAAATAAGAATTCTTAATTTCATTGCCATAGAAACAAGAATTCTTGATTTTATTGCTCCCTTCAATATGCAGGTGGTCACGTTTCTATTTCATGTTTCTACTGATTTGTCAGATAAAAACTCCTGGTGTTATCATTGACTCTATCTTGTCTCTCTCACTGTGAATTAAACTATTAGAAAATACTGTTGGCTGTATCTTCAAACTAAAGCCAGAATCTTATTACTTTTAGCAACTTCATGGCTATCACCTAGTCCTGGATATTTTCATCTCCAGCCTAGATTAGTGCAATGACTTTCTGTCTTGCATATTTTTTTCCTAAATTTGACTCCTTACAGTCTATTTGTCATACATTAAAATATCATTTTAAAACACAAATCTCATTGTATTGCTCTTCCTCTCAAAATCTTGTAATGGCTTCCTTCAAAATAAATGCCACAGATTTTACAAGGCTTACAGGAGCTGTTTACTTTTCCAATTTCACCTTCCACTGCAATCTTCTTACTCTAGCCACCCTGGCTTTCATTATTTCTTTTCACACTTTAGGTGAACACTTGCTCCAGGATCTTTGTTGGCATTACCTCCAATTTCTGAAGCACTCTTCTATCAGATGTCTGGTAAAATAGGTGCCTATTACCTATTCAGTAGTTGCTCAAGCATCACCTATATATAAGACATAGCCTGATTCAGCAAACTATCACAGCTTCTTTCTTAGGGAGAACCTATTTTCCTCACTCCAAAGTACTTTCTAAACTATAGAGCATAGCTCATCCTGATATACTAAATTATGTAACTGACTCCTTAAAATTGCTTATTATTATTATTTTATATCTGTGTCCTTCCCATGGATAAATTATAAGTGAACATTGAACTTTGTATTATTTATTTAAAACTCTAAGAATCTCCCTAAGTGGTACATACCTAGTAACATTTCAGAGATTACTGAGTGAATTAACAGATAAGAGGCAGCTACATAAAAACCATGCAGACATGCCTGTGGTATTGGCTTCTAACTATTCTAGGAACACATACAAGGTAACTTGTTAATTTTATTATACTGGCAAGCACACTGATTTAACTTCACACTATCAAGCCAGGTAACATTACAGTACAATCTCAGAAGTAGATTACAGTAATGTAATTTACAATATGATACAAGTCACATCATACTTTCATTCAGTTAATGATATATGCCACTTACTATCATAAGAACAGTTTCAAATTTATAAAATTATGTGTGTATGGAAATGCTTTCAAATATGTTCCGTGTATAACATTCCATGTTATGTAATGTGGAATGCACAACAATATCAACATTTTACTGTTGTCTCGTTATGCAAAAGCAAAACAAAGACTAAGCAGATGAGAATAGCAAAGGAAATTTATTCAGAACTTACAAGGGAGTCAGCCACCTCCCTGTGTTTTGGCAGAGACTCAAAGGCAGAGACAAGAGTGAGAACATATTAAAAAATGGAATAATGAAAAAATAGCAGACATTGGTTGTACCTTATTGTTGACATGGGGAAGTTGTCAGCAGGTTATCTGGAAGATGGACGTAATATGTGATTGCTGCATATTTTATTTTCTCTAGTTGGCCCTAAAGTTGAAAATCTGTCCAAATATTAGGAAAGCAGTTACTAATCAAGTCATTTGGTGCCAATTGTTTCAGAAGTTATCATTTAGCTTGCTATATTTTTACCAGAGATAGCAATCTTACTACATGCAAGTTTGACTTTTAGCAAGCTGGATTCCTGATTATAACAGATAAGGGTTAGGTTTTATGAAAAATTACTGTTCAAAATCCTATGTTATGATGCGACTGTTGCCTCTCTCTCTCTCTCTCTCTATATATATATATATATGTATAAATATATATAATATATAGTAATTATAATAATAATTATAATATATATTATATATATTCTCTATATGTTATACATATTCTCTCTATATATAATATACATTCTCTCTCTATATGTATATACTATATATCTATATATTATAATGTATATATGTATAGATGTATATATTCAGTTTTTCTGCTAACACTCATGACCTATGCTAACACTTACTGAGCACTTAGTATAAACAACATGTAATAGGTGAGATACTTGAAGTTTAGCAGTACAAATTAGTTTTTTGGTCATATAGTTAGGACAATATAATAATCATATTAAAAACTAGATTCTCTTTACTCTGGAGACTTAAGTGTTTTTATTAAACTTAAAGATCATATGTTGCCTGCAAGAGAGGAATTTTAGCATATACACTAACCCTGATGTGAGAAATTTAGATAAATATTGTATAATATAGAAAAATAGTGTGATACAGGGAAATGTAAAATAAAGAACTAGGAATCACTAAGGAAAATTAAGACTGAAATTATATTTAAGTAGCATATTGCATAATATATGTATAAATGCACATATGTTCACAGATCCAATACCAATTTATATATGTATAAAATGAGCATTCACAATTAAATAAGTGTAACATTTATTGTACTCTGTCACATTCCGAAAGAATATAAGAAATGTTGGTGTTCTGTTTATTATCTCTACTTTCCATACATGATTATTTTGAAATAAAATTTTTCTGAAAGGATTATATATCCCAATCACAATGTGATAAGTATTCATAACAACTGTATGTCACCAACTAGTTTCCTGTTAAACAAACTAGTTTACAGCAAGTCAGTTTTTATGCAAGAGTTATATACTCATAAGATTAGCTCATTGATGACTACCTCAGTCCGAAATCAACCAAAATGAGGCATATAATATTATGAAAGTAAGCTAAAACTGACAACTCAAAGGTAAATTATCATATTAGTAAAAAAAGTGTAAATTAAATCATAAACTACATTCTTTTTATTTTGTACATTTTTTCACAAAATTTACTGTCCCAATTTAAAGTAGGTAAGCTTTTAGTAAATTAACATGCAAGTATAATTAATAGAACTAATAAAAAGCCATATATTTGCATGAAAATATAATTTCAAAAACACAAATTGTTTTTAGAACTGTAAAGGCTATTGAAATAAGTAGTATAACCCTCACTACCATACGTGAGGAAACTAGAACAAAATAAAATAAATAGTATATCTCCACAGACCACACATCTTCTAACTTTCCCTTCAGTTAATTTTGCTTTATGAGTACACTGTAATTACCCAACTATAAATGCCTCAATCCTTTGTCCAGATCATATTTATAGATTTAAATATAATTTTAAGATGCATTGTCCAGTGGAGCATAGAACAGGATTTACTCATGGCCGTGTTAGGGCAATTCCTCCATAATCAGTTTTATTCAATGGCCCTGGAAATTAATATAGTCAATATTATTTGTAGGCAATCAACATAAAAATCATCGTAAATTATGTTAATCATTTTATTATGATCATAAAGATCTTTATATCCCTCCAGAATTAGCACTTGAGAGCACCAAATCTGCCAAGATTAAAAAAAAAATCAACATTAACTTAAATATGCTTATCATGCTTGTGAATATTGTTATAAATGGCAAAATATCAATAAATAAATAAATAAATAAATAGGATCAATGTTTTAGTCAAGTACTCTGTGAAATCCAAGTCTGATACCAAGAACCCAAACATTTAATATTTTAAAATATTTTTATATCACTTTGTGCTATTTTAAATGATGGTCTCTGTAATTCAAGAAAAGAAGAAACTAGCAAGTAAAAATCTTGTTCAAATGTCTTATTGTCTGTTTTTATGTTTATTACATACAGTATGATCTTGTCAAAAAATATATGAGTCAGTTAACTTTATAAAATGAATGTTGTCTATAATATTATGTACCAGGTAAACATGTTTGCAAATAACTTCTTTACATACATCTTTGAAGTATTATAAATATATTGATATATATTTATAATCTATCTATATAAAATATATATAGATATTTTTAAATTCTGCTTTAATGGAAAGGGCCATAGACATCTCAAAATTAAGCTAAATACATATTTTATATTAATAAATATTAATAATCTTAGAAGTAGGGAAGGCCACCTTAAGGTTAAGAATTCCAATTGGGGGGCAAGGGGCAGAGGCAATATGACTGACTGGAGCCAGCTTTCCATAGAGGCTCCTGTCCAGAAGCAGAGTTAAAGCACAGAAGTTTAATAAGTAAGCTGATGGTTTGGAGCTGAGCCAAGAAAGAAGGTTGAAGAACACACATCAACCCTGCCGAGGCAAGCTGAAACCCCAAGGATACAAACAAAAGGTACAAAATCCATCGCCAAGTGTACAGGAGTCCTTTCCTTCATGAGAATGGCTCACAGTATACTTTCTACAAACAAGCAAGCCGAGTTAAAATGTCCTCCCATTTTACGCCACAGGAAAGACCCCCTAAAAACTGGAGCACATTCCCCTACTAGGGTGCCATGGTGACACAGGACAAGTGGCGCCCCAGCCAGGAGGACCTGCTGCCTCCACCTTGGCGGTGTTGGTGGCTGGCAGCCAGCAGAGGAACCAACAAACTGGATGATAAGCAATGGGGGGACCTCCGACCCCCACTGGAGGCTTCAATAGCCAAATGGCTGGACAACTGCTGGGGAGACACTGGCGCCTTGGTGTCTCTTTCACTTTGCACTTGTGACTAAATACGGAACCCCCATTTCCTATGCCTAGGTCAATTTCATGTAAGTTTCCTAGGCATCCCCAATTCCATGAATGGACTCTGTCCATTTATTAAAACATTCATTCACCTTGCCCCAGGGGAAGAGACTGTGTCCATTCATTAATACATTCATTCACCTTGCCCCAGGGGAAGAGACTGTGTCCATTCATTTCCTAGCCTCAAATAGAAGGAACCCATGCACCTACATATACCCCTAGACTAAGAGCCAGGACGGAGAGATGGGGAGAGAACGAGAGAAATAGAGAAAGCTTTTCTCTCCTGACTTGGGTTTTCTCTCCCTAATGGGAGTATTAGTGTTTTTTTTGTATTCTTTTCTGTAAATAAATTCTGTCTTACCACTCACTGGTCTGTGGTCCATGAATTTATTCTTCAAATCTCCAAGACCAAGAACCTGAAATTCTGGAATCAGTGGCACTCTCCTGTCAGGCCTAAAACTATATAAAACTGTATATATTCTCTACCTACAATTCTAAACTCCCAGCACTCCCCTCCACTCTCACTCTGAGGTCTGGAAGCCTGACTCCTATGGAGTCCAGATTCTTGGTCATTTTCTCAAGAGGTGTGGACAAGGCATGGGCTATTGCAGATATGTGCTGATTCTGCAGCACAGGGGTAAGGAGAAAATGGTGGACTGAAGGAACCATATATAAAAGGGAAAGGTAGTGTCCCCACCGCCCCCTGGCACAGAGCTGCAGCGGCAGCAGGGGGAAAAATAGGGCTCACACGCCTTGGGATATTTTGGAAGGACACTCCCTATCTCTCTGGGCACCCAGAGAAAGCTGGACATCTTCTCTGGTGGGCAGACACTGGCAAAATAGATCTGGGATGGTAAAGCAGACCCCACGAGCAAAGGGTATGCCTGGGGCAGTGCCAGCCTGGGTGGAGCATGGTGGAATGGAGAATTAAAGATGCATGCACAGAAATGGCATACTCCCATGGCAGGGCTGAGCCAGAGGATTGCTTTAGTTTGCCTAAGAAACACCCAGCCCTCAGGGGATCATAGCTGAGACAAAGGCAGCCAGGCTGAGGCTGGAACTCCCCACCAAGTGTGAGCTCTAACCACACCCACCCCAACACAGACTGCAGGAGAAACAAACACCAGCTCTGGGCAACGGCACAGACCAGAGCTGCATAGTAGTTTCTGTGAACTCAAACAGCACCTGGTCTGCAGGGAAATATAGCCAGGACAGAATCACGAATTCTGGGCAAATATAAGTGTCAGCAACACCAATCAGGGGTAGGGCTGGAACTGAGTGAACCGCCCCAGCTTCCATTAACCACCTGAGGTTGTCAGGCCTCAGCTTCCCCTGCTGGATGGTGGCAGAGTGCAGACGCCTGGAAGAGGAGACATAAGATCTCTCTGTGACTCAGACAGGCTCAAACCCCTGGAGCATCTGCTCATTGGAGGGAATTGGTTCACAGCCCTGCGGGGTTACCAATGACTGCGGGTGTGACAGAGGTGCAAGGTGGGGAAGAAGGTGCCAACCTTCCCAGACTAATTCATTTGCTGGGTGGAGGGGCTTCTGAATCCACGGAGCACCAGAAAAAGTCATACCTGAGCTTCCAGCAGACCCCTGCCATCTAGTTGCCAGGACCTTTTGAATGCCCTCACTTGATACCAGGTGCTGTCAGGGGCAATTGATTTGGATCTCTCAGACTGGACCAATCACCCAAGGACTATCCAAAGTGGTATCCTGAGGGTATGGTTGTGGAAAGGTTTGATTTTCCTTTTCCAGTTGTGGCCCATGGTAGGCAAGGTGACTTAATTGTTGGTATTTCTCCACAGCTGAGACTTCAACCCAGAGTAACTGATTCACTAGGGTAGGATAGAGACCAGCTGAAAAAAAGACAGAGCCACTTAACCCCACCACACTAAGTAAGTCCCCATGTCATAGGCCTTAGCATGGTACAGGTCCTTTGCAAAGCTCTAGGGGAAAAGGTACAGATACCAGTCACAGCTCTTGGGTAAAGGGCTGGTTAATCACTACTCCAGGAGCAACCCAACTCAACTTCAGCTTATCTACTCATCTAGCCAAATGGTGTAAAATAATCATGGGGTGGAATCAGCAGAAAAACTCTGGTAACATGAATAACCAGACGAGACCAACTCCCCTGAGGAACGATATGGCGGAGACAACTGAAAATCCCATTTATAGACAAATGACTGAGATGTCAGAAATCGAATTCAGAGTTTGGATTGCAAATAAGATCAATAGAATGGAGGTAAAGTTGGAATTAGAAATTCAAAGAACAATTCAAAAGTTGTCTCGATAATTCAATGAATTCAAAGACAACATCACCAAAGATTTTGACACACTGAGACAAGAAATTACAGCCCTGAAAGATCTGAGAAATACAGTAGAATCCCTCAGTAACAGAATGGAGCAAGAAAGATTTGAGATCAAAGACAAGTCTTTTGAATGCTCCCAAGTGCTCAAAGAGGAAGAGAAATGGAGAGCAAAAACAGATCATTCTCTCAGAGAGCTTTGGGATAATTTGAAGAAAACTAATATTTGCCTTAAAGGAATTCCTGAAGGCAACGGAATTGATTCCCAAAACACAGAGGCCCTTTTTCATGCGATTATGAAGGAGAACTTTCCAGACATGCCAAGAGATTTAGAAGTTCAGATAGCAGACAGTATCAGAACCCCAACACAACTCAACCCAATAAGAGAACCCCCAAACACATAATTAACTTCAATAAAGTTAATGTGAAGGAGAACATTCTGAAAGCAGCCAGACATAAGAAAAACATAACCTACAAGGGGAAGAATCTTAGAATGACTGCAGATCTCTGTACTGAAAATTTTCAAGCTAGAAGAGGGTGGTCATCAACTTTTAATATCCTAAAACAAAATAAATTTTGACCTGAGATCCTGTACCCAGCTAAAATGAGTTTCACTTATGATAGAGAAATTAAATAGTTTAATGATCTTCACATGTTGAAGAAATTTGCCATAACTAAACCAACTCTCCAGGATATTCTCAGACCTATCCTCTATAATGACCGGTGCAATTCTCTAACACAAAAGTAAATTCATCTGAAACTTTTTATCAAATTCTGACTTCCACAGTGGCAAAAGGATTAAAAATGTCCACTGGACTTTTGAAAAACTCGATACCCAAAATTCTACCAGGCTTATCAATATCCTCAATTAATGTGAAACACTTAAATTGTCCTCTAAAGAGGCACAGGTTGGCTGACTGGATATAAAAACTCAGGCCAGATTTCTGCTGCATACAAGAACCTCATCTTCCCTTAAAAGATAAATATAGACCCAGGGTGAAGGGATGGTCATCTATATTCCATGCAAATGGAAAGCATAAAAAAGCAGGTGTTGCAATCTTATTTGCAGACAAAATAGGCTTTAAACCAACAAAAGTAAGGGAAAGATAAGGATGTATGCTTCATATTTGTTAAGGGTAAGACTCAATATGTTGAGATTTCAATTATTAATATTTATGCACCCAACTAGAATGTGCCTCAATTTATAAGAGAAACTCTCATAGATATGAGCAACTTGATTTCTTCCTGTTCCATAGTAGTTGGAAATTTTAATACTACTTTAGCAGTGTTGGATAGATCCTTCAATAAGAAGCTAAGCAAAGAAATTTTAGATTTAAAATTAACCATTCAATATTTGGATTTAACAGACATCTACAGAACATTTCATCCTAACAAAACTGAATCCACATTCTTCTCATCAGCCCATGGAACATACTCCAAAATCAATCACATCTTAGGTCATAAGTCTAACCTCAGCAAATTTAAAATAAAAGAAATTATTCCTTGCATCTTCTTGGACCATCATGGAATAAAAGTTGAACTCAGTAACAACAGGAATCTGCATACTCATACAAAAACATGGAAGCTAAACAACCTTATGCTGAATGATACTTGGGTCATACATGAGATTAAGAAGGAAATTATCAAATTTTTGCAACAAAACGATAATGAAGATATGAATTATCAGAAACTTTAGGATACCAAAAGGCAGTCCTAAGAGGGAAATTTATAACCTTCCTCAAGAGAACAAAAGGAGAGAAAGTTAACAACTTAAGGGGACATCTCAAGCAACTGGAAAAGGAAGAACATTCCAATCCCAAACCCAGCAGAAGAAAAGAAATAACCAAAATTAGAGTAGAATTAAATGAAATTGAAAACAAAAGAATTATGCAACAGATCAATAAATCAAAAAATTAGTTTTTTTGAAAAGGTCAATAAAATCGATAAACCTTTGACTAACATAACCAGGAAAAAAAGAGTAAAATCTCTAATTTCATCAATCAGAAATGATAATGATGAAATAACAACAGACTCCTCAGAAACTCAAAAAACCCTTAATGATATTACAAGAAACTTTATTCTCAGGAATATGAAGAACTAAAGGAATTGACCAATACTTGGAAGCACTCCACATTCCAAGACTTAGCGAGAATCAAGTGGAAATGTTGAACAGGCCTATATCAAGTTCTGAAATAGGATCAACTATACAAAATCTCCCTAAAAAGAAAAGCCCAGGACGAAATGGTTTCACATTAGAATTCTACCAAATATTTAAAGAGAAACTAGAACCTATATTACTCAACCTTTTCCAAAATGTAGAAAAAGAAAGAATACTACCCAACACATTCTATGAAGCAAACATCACCTTAATCCCCAAACCAGGAAAAAACCCAACAAGAAAAGAAAATCACAGACCAATATCACTAATGAATATTGATGTGAAAATATTCAACAAGATCCTAATGAACAGAATCCAGCAACACATCAAACAAATTATACAACATGACCAAGCAGGTTTTAACAGAGGGTCTTAAGGCTGGTTCAATATACGTAAATCTATAAATATAATTCATCACATAAACAAATTAAAAAACAAAGACCATATGATTCTCTCAATTAATGCAGAAAAAGCTTGTGATAATATCCAGCATCCCTTCATGATCAGAACACTTAAGAAAATTGGTATAGAAGGGACATTTCTTAAACTGATAGGGGCCATCTATAGCAAACCCACAGCCTATATTGTATTGAATGGAGTTAAATTGAAAACGTTTCCACTCATATCAGGAACCAGGCAAGGTTGACCATTGTCTCCACTGCTTTTTAACATTGTAATGGAAGTCTTAGCCATTGCAATCAGGCAAGAGAAGGCAATCAAGGCAATACAAATAGGACCAGAGGAGATCAAACTGTCACTCTTCACAGATGATATGATTATATATCTGGAAAATCCCAGGAACTCAACTAATAAACTCCTAGAAGTGATCAAGGAACACACCAGTGTCTCAGGTTAAAAAATAAACACTCATGAATCTGTGGCCTTTTTATATACCAACAATAGTCAAGCTGAAAAAATAGTCCAGGACTCTGTTCTGCACACAGAAGTGCCAAAGAAGATGAAATATTTGGGAGTTTACCTAACAAAGGACATAAAATAGCTCTATAAAGAGAACTATGAAACTCTAAGAAGAGAAATAGCTGAAGATGTTAACAAATGGAAAAGCATCCCATGCTTATGCCTGGGAAGAATCAATCAACATTGTTAAATGTCCATACTACCCAAAGCAACATACAATTTTAATGCAATTCCTATTAAAGCTCCACCATCATACTTTAAAGATCTGAAGAAGTAATACTTCATTTTATATGGAATCAGAAAAAACCTCAAATAGCCAACACATAAATCAGAAATACAAATAAAGCAGAAGGTATTATGCTACCAGACCTCAGACTCTCCTGTAAATCTATAGCGATGAAAACAGCATGGTACTGGAACAAAAACAGAGAGGTAGATATATGGAACAGAATAGAGAACCAAGAGATGAACCCAGCTACTTACCATCATTTGATCTTTGACAAGCCAATTAAAAACATTCAGTGGGGGCTTGGCACCTGTGGCTCAATGAGCGAAGGTGCCAGCCACGTGCACCTGAGCTGGCAGGTTCGAATCCAGCCTGGGCCTGCCAAACAACAATGCTGGCTGCAACCAAAAAATGGCCAAGTGTTGTGGCGGGCACCTGTAGCCCCAGCTACTTGGGAGGCAGAGGTAAGAGCCTTGCTTGAGCCCAGGAATTGGAAGTTGTTGTGAGCTGTGATGCCATGGCACTCTATCCAGGGTGACAGCTTGAGGCTCTGTCTCAAAATAAAATAAAATAAAATAAACATTCAGTGGGGGAAAAATCACTATTTAACAAATGGTGCTGGGCAACCTGGCTGGTGATCTGTAGAAGACTGAAACTGGACCCAAACCTCTCACCATTAACTAAGATAGACTCTCACTGGATTAAAGATTAAAACTTAAGACATGAAACTAATAAAAATACTAAAAGAAAGTGCAGGAAAAACTCTTGAAGAAATCGGCCTGGGTGAATATTTTATGAGGAGGATCCCCTAGGCAATTGAAGCAACATCAAAAATAGACTACTGGGACCAGATCAAACTAGAAAGCTTCTGCACAGCCAAGAACACAGTAAGTAAAGCAAGAAGAGAGCCCTCAGAATGGGAGAAGATATTTGCAGGTTATGTGTCCAACAAAGGTTTAATAACCAGAATCCACAGAGAACTCAAAGGTATTAGTAAGAAAAGAACAAGTGATCCCATTTCAGGGTGGGCAAAGGACTTGAAGAGAAATCTCTCTGAAGAGACAGGTGCACAGTCTACAGACACATGAAAAAAATGCTCATCATCCTCAATTATCAGAGAAATGCAAATCAAAACTACTTTGAGATATCATCTAACTCCAGTAAGATTGTCCCCCATCACAAAATCCCGAAGCCAGAGATGTTGCCGTGAATGTGGAGAAATGGGAACACTTCTACATTGCTGGTAGGAATGCAAACTAATACCTTCCTTTTGGAAGGATGTTTGGAGAACATTTAGAGATCTAAAAATAGACCTACCATTCTATTCTGCAATTACTCTACTAGGTATATACGAAGAAGATCAAAAATCACATTATAACAAAGATATTTGTACCAGAATGTTTATTGCAACCCAATTCATAATTGCTAAGAAGAAGCCCAAGTGCCCATCGACCCATGAATGGATCAATAAATTGTGGTATATGTACACCATGGAATATTATACAGCCTTAAAGAAAGATAGAGACTTTATCTCTTACATGTTTACATGGATGGAGTTGGAACATGTTCTTCTTAGTAAAGTATCTCAAGAATGGAAGAAAAAGTATCCAATGTATTCAGTCTTACTATGAAACCAATTTATAGCTTTCTTATGAAAGCTATAACCCAATTATAGCTCAAGAAGAAGGAAAACGGGATAGGTAGGGGAGGGGGAAAATGGGTGGAGGGAGAGTAATTGATGAGACCACACCTAAGGTGCATCTTTCAAGGGTACATGTGAAATTTACTAAGTGTAGAATATAAATGCCTTAACACAATAACTAAGAAAATGCCATGAAGGTTAATGCCATCAACCAGTTTGATGAAGACATTTCAAATTGTATATAAAACCAGCACATTTTACCCCATGATTGCATTAATGTACACAGCTATGATTTAATAAAAAAAAAAAAAAAAGAAAAAAGAAAAAAAAGAGTTCCAATAACTATATACTTTTGTGTTTATTTCTTTGAATTGATTGAGGTGTACAACTGTATAAATATAGTTTTGAATATGTGGATATCTTGTATAATAGTGGAGTCTGGGTTTTTAGTATGTATGTGTTTATAATACAGTTTATATTTAATAGCTTCATTTCAAAAATATAAAATGAATTACATGCATTATTTTTAAATGAATGTAGGGGAAATTATTTAGTCAAAACCATGATATTTTTGACATATTTTACTTAGAAATATCTTTTTTTTTTTTTTTTTTTTGAGACAGAGCCTCAAGCTGTCACCCTGGATAGAGTGCTGTGGCATCACAGCTCACAGCAACCTCCAATTCCTGGGCTCAAGCGAATCTCTTGCCTCCACCTCCCAAGTAACTGGGACTACAGGCACCCGCC
>CAUYRH010165369.1:0-22534 GCA_963574655.1 Perodicticus potto | reverse complement strand
AGGAGGAGACGGGGAAAGACCGGGAGAGAAACGGAGAGAGCTTCTCTCTCCCCACTTGAATTCTCTCCCTCTACCAGGAGCTTTAGTGTTTTCTGTATTCTTTTCTGTAAATAAATTCTGTCTTACCACTGGGGGTTGGGGGTCGGGGGAAATAATGTAATGAAGAATAATAAAATATATGTATTTATAAAAAAAAAAAGAAAGTTTTCTGAAGTCTATTTTCATTTTTACCTAGTTTATAATTTTTAACCTTTGCCCATGTACCTTTAAAAGAAAGGTTTCTGAAATTGCTTTTTGTATTATATTTTCTAATTTTTTGCCCTCTTAAGGCAAAGAATACAGACTACAGACTAAAGGTGACCTTTCATACATGGACCAGAGAGAGAGTGCTCTCATGAAAATTTTTCAGGGGACCCAAACCAAGTTTTGATTAATTACCTTCTCCCAGATTGGTTGCCATTCTACTGGACTTCCAACTGTTATCCCTAAGGACTAGCTTAGATGGGTTGGTGACTTACAAGTCTGTATCTCCATACATTCCCTATGGAATACTCCCTTACTCTTACATCAGAAATATGACAATCCAGAAAAAAACAAAAACACATAAAATAAGACTTTGGACAACAAAAGCAAACTGAGTAGGAGGGGGAATAAGTAGTTTAATAATGAAAATATTTATCAAATGGAATGCCTCCAAAACAAAAGGTCTAAAGAACTTTTTCGAAGACCTTTGTTGAACTTTCCAGTGTTATATTTCTCAAACAAAATGCATGATCACCTTATACAAAGATCTAGGTATAATTGTTTACTAGAACATGCACCTGTGGACTAAAATTTCTGATTAATTTATACAGAGCTAGGTTGAATGATCTTGTACAAAGACCTGCTTAGTTACATACAAATCATAGAAACAATGAGAACTCAATAAAACTAGTCAGAGCTCAGGTTATTGTTGAGCTGTACTTATCAGGCTTCAGACCTGAAGGACAAATGGAATCCCGGGACAAAGAGTGCAGTAAGTGTACCCATTGGTCCAAGTTTTCCTGGGCTACTGCCAAGCAAAGGTCTTTTGAAAAATTATAGTAGAGCCTCCAGAATTGTCAAAGAATGATGAGACTGCTACTAAACGTCTAAAATAAATCAAAAAGGTAAATTTATTGCCTGTTATAGGAAGGGTGAACTTTGCTGCTCAATCTGTCTGAACAGAGTGGTCTGCTGATCTTACATGGGATTTTTGAAGAATGAAGTTCACGGGTTGGTGTACTTTGATTTTTTATAACATACACAAACATTCAGCCCCTTCCTTCTATATTCCCAATACGATAATAGCACAACTTTAATTAAATCAAAGTCAGTATTCATAATATGATGACTAATTGTTTGAGGCTGAGTAATGTGGTGTACTATAATTGCATTTGTTCTGTTTTTTGTTTAATTCCTGTGAATTAATATCACTTCATTTTTATTTGTTTGCTTTCTTAGTTGTTCATGTTCTCTGAACCCTGGAGGCAAAGTGTGTTGACATTATCTATAGAAACATTATTTGTTGTTTGGTACTCTGATCTATTTAATGGGTGAGTCCATTCCTAATTGCTTGATTCTCAGAAGTGAGGATCTATTATAGATTTGTTGGCTTGTAAAAGCTTGTTAACAGGTGAATTGTCGCTGCTTGGACCAATGAATTTTTCTACTAGTTCTGGTTACCATGACTACAGAACAATCAAACTTTTTCTAAGAATCTGGGAACTTAAATATTCTGAGTTAACAGCTGCTATTGTTTGCATAGTATAATTACCATTTGTTTTCTAATATATATCTAATACAAGATATATTTCAAGATATATCTAATACAGCATGGAGTTATATATTTATTTATATTAGTACAACAAAGTGTTGTGATGCTTTGCAAAGAACAAGGGTGTTTTGACTATGACCAAGGTCGAGAACTATTAGGTTCAACTACTAGGTTTAAGTATTTTCTTTCCAATTAATATGAAGGTACAAATGTTTAGGTTACATTGTTTTCATTTGTAAGGTGAAGTTCAAGTTGTAGTCACCCAGGGGCATGCTGAACACCCTCACATTGTGCACACTGGGTAAGATCCCACCAATAATTCTTCCTCCTTCCCCCCTTCTTTCCCCTTCCTTTTACTAGAGTATACTAGTGTTTTTTCTTTCATGTGGGCATGTAGTTGTTTCTATGTTGGTTTCATATTAGTATTGAGTACACTGGATACTTTTTTTCTTCCATTCTTGAAATACTTTACTAAGAAGAATGTGTTTCAGCTCCATCCAGGTAAACAGAAAAGATATAAAGTCTCCATCTTTTCTTATGGCTGATTAGTACTCCATGGTATACATCTACCACAGTTTGTTAATCTATTCTTGGGTTGATGGGCGCTTGGGTTGCTTCCACATCTCGGCAATTGTGAATTGAGCTGCAGTAAACATTCTGGTGAAATGTCCTTATGATAAAATGATTTTTGTTCTTCTGTGTAGATACCTAGTATCTTGATTGCAAGATCAAATGGAAGGTCTAGTGTAGTTCTTTGGGAATTCTTCATACTTCTTTCCATAAAGGTTATATTAGTTTTCAATGTCACCAGTAGGACAAAAGTGTTCCCTTTTCTCCACATCCTCACCAGCAACTGTAGATTCAGGATGTGAAGCTGATCTCATGGAGTTAAGTGATATCTCAGAGAGATTTTGATTTGCATTTCTCTGATAATTAGGGACAATTAGAATTTTTTAATGTGTTTATTGGCCATTTGTCTGTCATCTTCAGAGAAGTTGCTGTTCAAGTCTCTTGCCCACTTATAAATGGGATTGTTTTCTCTTTTCTTGTTGATTAATTTGAGTTCTCTGTGGATTCTAGTTATAAGCTCTTTGTCAGATTCCTTGCATGCAAATATCTTCTCCCATTCTGAAGTCTGTCTGTTTGCTTTAGTTGTGGTACCTTTAGCTGTGCAGAAGCTTTTTAGCTTGATCATGTCCCATTTGTTGGTTAAGGTATTTTCTAAGAGGCAAAAGCATTAGAGACACTTCATTAAGAAGTAGTTTATTTTTAGACTAAAATTCATTACTTTTAATACCTACTGAGCAAAAAGGAACATGTTGAGAACATGTTGAGAAAAAGAACAAAGAAGCATTAGGAACAGAGAAAGATGAATTCTAGATAGAAAGCCAGAGTGGGAAATATATCCCCTACTTGGTGGTTGTACTAGATAGAATCCCAGCATCTCGTAATTGGATAGGATCTTCAAGTTCAGAAATTTCCTCTCTAGTTGATACCAGTCCTGATATCTGACTTCCAACCTCTGCTTAGATGCCTTTAGTAATAAGAAGCTTACTGCCTATCATAGGCAATTAATTGTGTTTTTGAATTACTCTAATTTCTTAATGACTTAAGGTCTGCCTCCTGGTAGTACTACTTGCTTGTCCTAGTTTTGCATTTTTGAGCTGCATAAAATGAGTCTGATCCTCTTCAATATGGCAGCTCTTCAAATGTTTGAAGGCAATTGTGTGTAAAGCTCCTATATCTTCTGTACTGGTCTTCATTGTTCTGTGTGTTCTGTTCTGAGAGGGTTTCTGGACTTTATCTGTGCTAGTCACTAAGCTAAGCAGATTTTATTTGGCAAGGTCTCTCTTAAAATATTATAAAATAATAATAATATAATAATTATCATTGACTGAAAGCCCACTATAAGCCAGGTACTGCTCTAAGAACTTTACATGTATTATCTCATTTAATCTGAAAAATTACCCCCTGAGAAAGGCCAATATTTTATAGATGAGGAAAGAATTTTCATAACTTGAGAAAGTATGAGTTTAAGTAAATTGTCCTGGGTTGTATAACTAGCGAATAGGAGAGTCAGGATGCAAACCTAAGTAAATCTAGGCAGTCTGACTTTGTTTCTGAGCCTGATAGAATGCAAAGTATAACAAAATCACCTGGTGTTCCCCATTTCTGGGCATTTTACTCCTATTAGTAAGACATTAATTTGTTGTAGCAGACCTGCCACAAGCCCATTTGGCTTTTATTGAGCTTGAAATCATTGAAAATCTTTCGGTATGAGCAAAAAGAACAATACTGAAGATATCATCACATCTGACTTCAAAACATACTACAAAGCTATAAATAATGGAAACAGCACAAAACTGGGATAAAAACAGAAACATAGACCTATTAAATAGAGTAGAAAGCCCAGAAATAAATTCACTCACCTACAACCAACTGAATTTTGACTAAGATGCCAAGAGCACATATTGCAGAAAAGATAGTCTCTTTAATAAATAGTGCTGAGACAATTAAATATCCACATGAGACCAGACCCCCTATTTCTCACAATGTACAATCATTTGATGCATGACATCATTTCAGTCAATGAAGGACTGCATATAAGACAGTGACCTCATAATATTATAATACTGTATTTTTGGCAGGGTGCAATGGCTCACACCTATAATCCTAGCACTCTGGGAAGCCAAGGTGGGTGGATTGCTTGAGCTCAGGAGTTTGAGACCAGCCTAAGCAACAGTGAGACCCTGTCTCTACTAAAATTAGAAAATTAGCTGGTTGTTGTGGTAGGCGCCTGTAGTTCCAGCTACCTGGGAGGCTGAGGCAAGAGGATCCCTTGAGCATAGAAGTTTGAGGTTCCTGTGAGTTCTGATGCCACAGCACTTGAGCCTGGGGCAACAGAGTTAGACTCTGGCTCAAAACCAAAACAAAACAAAACAAAACCATATTTTTACGTACCTTTTATATGTTTAGATACACAAATATCATTGTAATACCATTGTGTTACAACTGCCTACAGTATTCAAGACAGTAGCATGCTGTACAAGTTTGCAGCATAGGAGCAATAGGCTATACCATACAGCCTAAGTGGGTAGCAGGCTATACCATGTAGTTTTGTGTAAGTACACTCTATGGTCGTCACATAACAAAATCACATAAGAATACATTTCCCACATGTCCCATTGTTAAACAACACATGACTGTACAAAAATCAACTCAAAGTGGATTAAATATTTAAAAGTAAAACCTGAAATTATGAAACTAATAGAAAACATAGGGGAAACACTTCATGACATTGGGCAAGGCAAGATCTCAAAATTACATCAGACTGAAAAACTTTTTCACAGCAAAGGACCAGTTAACAGAGTGAAGAGACAATGGAATGGGAGAAAGCATTTGCAAATTATTTATCTGACAGAGGTTAATATCCAAGAACTTAAACAACATATAGGAATATGAATATGTTCCAAAATACACGGAACTTAAACAACAGCAGTATAAAACCAAACAACGCAATTAAAAATGAGTAAAAGATGTTAATAGACTAAAGAAGATGTGCGAATAGCCAACAGGTATAGGAAAAGGTGCTCAACATCACTAATCAGGGAAATGCAAATCAAAATCACAATCACCTCACTCCAGATAGAATTTCTATTACCAAAAAGACAAAAGAAAATAATTGTTGGCATGGATGTGGAAGAAAAGGAACCCTATACACTGTTGGTGGTAATGTAAATTAGTACAGCCATTATGGAGATTAAAAATAAAACTACCATATGATCTAGCAATTCCCCTATTGGGTATATGCAAAGAAAATAAAATCTGTACATCAAAGACCTACCTGTACTTACATGTTCACTGTAGTATTATTTGCAATAGCCAAGACTTGGAATCAACTTAGATGTCCAACAACCGAAGAATGGTTGAAGAAAATGTGGTCTGTATACACAATGGAATACTATTCAGCCACAAAAAGAAAGATATACTGTCGTCTGAGACATGATAGATGAACCTGTGGGACATTATATTAAGTGATAAATACCACGTGATTGCACTCAGATGTGGAGTCTGAAAAAAAGGTGATATTATAGAAGTAAAGGGCATATCAGTGGTAACCAGCAGTTGAGGAGGGGATGGGAGAGAAGAGGATGAGGAGAGGTTGGCCAGCTGGTACAATGGGACAATTACAGAGGAGGAGTGAGTTTTGGTGTCCCATTGCACAGTAGGATTACTATGGTCAACAGTAAGGTGTACATTATATAACAGAAGAGAGGATTTTGAATGTTCTTACCACCAAGCAATGATAAATGCATGAGATGATGGATATGCTAACTACCCTGATTTGATCATTATACAATGTAAACATGTATAGAAACATCAAATTGTATACCATAAATATATACAATTATGTGTATATAGGTCTTTCTTGCATGATCTGCTGCTAGAATAAGCCTTCCTAATTCTGTGGTCATGCAATTAATTTTTTGGATGTGAAAGTCTATACTGTATCTAATTCTCTATTCAGTTTTAATCAGTTTGCTTCAATGCATGGTTCCAGACTGTTCAGTGCTTTTGAATTCTGACTCTGCTATCTCAGGTCTGTGTCACCAATAAAACTGAGAAGTACTGGGCGGCGCCGGTGGCTCAGTGGGTAAGGCGCCGGCCCCATGTACTGAGGGTGGCAGGTTCAAACCAGGCCCGGGCTGAACTGAAACAAAAAACAAAAAAACAAACAAAATAGCCAGGCATTGTGGCGGGCGCCTGTAGTCCCAGCTACTCGGGTGGCTGAGGCAAGAGAATCACCTAAGCCCAGGAGCCGGAGGTTGTTGTGAGCTGTGTGACGCCACAGCACTCTACCGAGGACGATAAAGTGAGACTCTGTCTCTAAAAAAAAAAAAACCACTGAGAAGTACCTTCTGTCACTTCTAATTGCTGATAAAATTTCCAACAGAATTTCATTCTTGTGTTGGGAGAGGGACTTGTCATGTTTGATTACAACTGGAAATTATCTTTAGAGAATGCCTCAAAACCTTGATTCTGAAATTAGTAGCCAACCCCCTTTTTCCTACTTTTATATAACTCAGAGTTTCTGTAGTTTCACCCAACCTTGGCCCCACTGACATTTGGGACTGGAGAAGTCTTTGTTGTGGGTGGCAGTCCTATTTGTTACAGAATGCTTAGCAGCATCCTGGGTCCTCCTCCCCTCACCAGACAACCAGAAAAGTTCCAGAAAAACTTCTCCCCCTTCCATTTATAATCACTACTCTAACCTCATAAATGGATTAATTAAACATTCAAGTATTTATTAAGAACCTTCTATTTGCCTAAGACTTGATGATTTCTGTTAATATCAAAGGAGACATAGTCCTTGATCTCAAGATCAAGGTAAGAGAAGTAAAAGATATTACCAGGCCCACAAACAACTGGAAAAAAGTCCATTGCCGAGTAATCCAGTATGAGACCCAGACTGTATGACTCTTGAGAAGTCAGAGAAATAAGAAGATCAGAGAGAACAGAGATTTCAATAGCTCAGACTTGATTGGGTTGGGTAGTTGAATACGAATGGGCATTGGCATTTTTTTTTAAACCAAAGATATATAGGCATTACCTATATATTTAGGCAATTGTACTTTCTATAATATAGGCAAATGCCCAAAATACAGGCATTACTTTCTAAACCAAAAACTGGGGCACATAATTTGGTATGTTGTCACGACTGCATAAACGATCACGCGAGACACAGGAGTTATGATATTGGTGACTGTTACAGTAAGGATGATGTTTAATCCTCTATAGTATGTAGTTGGACAGTGGTCAGAATACCTATATTTGGGGTCATACCTCTCTTGGGGGAATTTGAGGTATGTAGTTTTCAGAAGATGTGGAGCTAGTGGGAGGGAACAGTAATGTGAACAAAGGTGCAAAGCACCAAAAAGAAGTAGAAGGGTACTAGGGCAGCTTGAGAAATCAGGCAAGAGGGCTGAGATGGAAGCAGATGACAGAGAGAGGCACTGAAGATTGTCCCTGGGCTTTCTTCTCTGACATTGTCTTTGGTTACAGGAGCAGTAGGGTTAAAGGCATTCAAGGATGACAATATAGCAATAGATCATTTGCAGTAAACATGCTAGAGTAGTGTTTTTCAAACTTCTTTATCTTGCAGCATGCTTGAACCTATTAATTAAACTTCTGCAGCACATTTAAATGATGTTGATCAAAGAAAAATGAGTGAAAAAAAGAACATACTTACTGTGCTTTGAAGTTCTTTTGAAAATTAACTAATGATGTTTAAAAATTTTCTTGGCACACCCTAGGTTTTTTCATAGCACACTGGTTGAATATCATTGTGCTAGAGGGTGGAGGAGGTGATTTGAGCTGTTAAGAGCTAAAGTGGTGGCTGAATGGCACAGGAATAATAAACATAATAGGGAGGCTCTTTGGAAGCCCACCTGGAAGGATAAGCTTGAATCATTCCTAGGTAGCTTACAGATATTTAATGAGGCTCTACCTCAATATAGGGCTAAATTTCTTATTTTGGAAACTGCGAGAACAGTTCCACTAATATTCCTCCCTTTCGTTTAAAATTTCAGATACGTTTCTCTTCTTTCATTAGTCTGATCACATTCTGATGGCTCTTTCCTTGGAGGGTGATAAGGATAGATTTAGGGGAGAGATGGCATTTGATCAGGGCCAGGAATGTTGGATAGGATTTGAGTTAGCAGAAATGAAATGGAGGTGCATGTATGTGGGTTGGGGGTGGTGGAGGGAGAGAGTCTGATTAGAGGCAATGGCATGAGCCATTTGTATGGTTGGCAAAAAGTGCATAGCTGTTGACAAGAGTAAGATGTCTGTACCTGGTTAGAGTAGGTAACATTAAAAAAGCAAGGAGAGTAGCGTGAGGCCCATGCCCTTGGCCTTTGGCTGCCTCTGTAAGAGCCTTGATTTAAAATTTCCTTTGCTGAGCCCTACAGAGCCACTGAATTAGTTATTGCTATGGAGCAAGCTCTGTTCCTACAGGAAGAGGGCTCAGGTCTATGACCACCAGTCTTTTTTCGTTCTAGCCTAGAGCTTCTTACTTTGATGTGGGTTCCTGGGGAGGAAGGCTAGTTAGAGCTACAGGCACCATCTGATTCGCTCTTCTTGGAAGCTTAGCTTTTTTCCTACCAGGTAGCCAGTTTCTCCTTTCTTTTCTTTCTTCTTTTTCCCCCTCTGCTCCTTTGTCCTCCTCTTCCCTTCCTCCACCCACTCTAAAATAGACTTAGGAAAAACCAGGTCTCAGTCATGGAAACCTGCAAGGCAGAGATGTGAGGGACAAATCTTTTCTGCCTTTTGAATCTGTTATCTCCCAGTTGCTTAGTCTAGGTCAGAAGTTGATTTAATTTTGTGATTTTACAATGCTAACTCTCATGGAAGTTATAAAAGTTTCTCTCTTCTCACCCCTAACATGAGGCAAAAATGAATCCTCAGTAGACTTACAAGCATGCAGTAGCAATTATCAGAGTTCCCAGACGGGTGAAGCGAGTGTTGTGTGATCTTTAGAAAGCTGCTCGCTCCACAGCGCTCAGGTAGGACACCGGCACCCGTCCGTCACCGGTCTGGCCACCCTCCCTGCCGCCCACCCCATGTCGCCCGACCCCTTAGGGGTTAGAGCATGAGATACAGTATAAAACCTTGTTTATTTAAAAATGCAAAATGGTGGTCATAATAATAACAATAATAATAGCAATAATAATATAAAAAGCATTTCTCCTTCCTCCCGAGTGCAAAACGGTACACGCCTCCAGATAACCCCGAGACACACAGTGTTGGACGTGTTATCACAAGGCAGCGCTGCACAGCAGCAAACTCAGTCCAGGCTCCTTTGCGGGATCCCCGCGGCGGGTCAGTTCCAGATTTCAGCGGCTTGTCCCAAGTGAGTCCCGACAGCAACCAGCACGCGGCTCCCGCCCTCTCCCGGCTGTCTCGTCTGTCCCTCCGGGTCCGCGGCTCCCCGGCCGCTCCTAGGAGGCGTGCTGCCGGTGGGAGAGGGCCCGGCCGCCGAGGACGGCCTCCTGCCGCTTGCCTTTCTCCAGCAGGCTTTGCCTCCGGAGAGCCTGTCGCTCCCGGGCCGCGCGCAGCTCGGCGGCCGCCGCCGCCTCGTCGCGCAGGCGGCCGGCGGCCGTGAAGGGGCTGCACACCGTCTCCACCAGGCCGAGCAGCACGCCGACCAGCGCCAGCACGCTGCCCAGCACGTACAGCTTCACCAGCTTCCCCCTGCGCTTCTGGGCCATCAGCTCCTTGGCCAGAGGAATCAGCTCCTGCACGGCTTCCATCTCCACCCTGGGCTCTCGGGGGCGGGAGTGACCTGCGGGAGGAGAGGACAAGAACAGGGTCCGTGAGCCACCGACGGAGGGCCCCAACTTTCCAGGAGCCCCCCTCTCGGCTCTCTCGGAAGGGCCCGTAGAAAGGCGTCCTCCCCGGGGCACCGGGCCAGCTCCCAGCCCGGGACTCTGCGCCGCCGGCGGGACTCACCTTAGAGGCGCAGCGCGAGCTGGGGGCGGCGGCGGTCAGCGCGCCCGTGTGTCCGGCCGGCCTCGGCGTTCTCCTCCTCCTCGGCAGCTGCAGCTCTTCCAGATGGAGACTCCGCAGCTGGCACCTTGTCACCTTCCACCGGCCGCTTATATCTTTGCTCGGAGACCCGCCTCCTCGGCTTTCTGGCACGGGCCAGCGCAGCCCAGGCCAGAAGGAGGTGGAGGAGGGAGGGGAAAGGGAGCGGGGAGGGAAGGAGTAGGGGCCCCGGCTGGGACCTGGCACAAGGAGGCCACGAGCTGCACACGCCCCGATGGTGTGAGCCGGAGCACCCGGGAGTGGGCCCCTGCGGCGGGGGTGCACAGGAGAGCAGGTCTGCACGCAGAGCTTCCACTGTGGACGTGCACGGTGGGAAGGGAGGTGTCCGCGGACATTTCTAACTGGAAAACACTTAGTGGTGTTAGTGGATGCACGGCTCAACTTCGTCCCGGGCCGCCGGAGAAGAACCTCCACTTGGGGGAGGGGGGCGGGGAGGTCTCCCTGAAGACAAATATTTCATTTTTATTTAGATTGGTTGTTACCTTCCCTGTGGGTGGCAATATATAGGAAAAATGAGGGGAGGGACCGGGAAACAGAATAGAATGGGTCTCCATGTGTTGGATAAATCAGTAGGTGCTTGCCCTGTTTCTTCCTGCGCGATTGTTCTTATTCAGAGGTGCATGCATTGTTAGTCACTTAACAGAAAACTATTCATGGAGGGTTCCCTTTTATGCACAAGGAGGTAGGGGCGCGTGTTTGTGGTGTGTGTGTGTGTGTTTATAAGTCTTTGTATTCAGGGACAGCCATTAAACCTAAACTGTCCCCACTCCCACTTCATAAATTGGGTTGGGGGCTGGGGGAGGCAGGCATAGGAGGGGGCTGTTGGTAAAAGTTTGTCCGCTGGCCCAAAGTGGAGAGATTTCATGCTCTCCTCAATAATTCTTTGCCACTTCCCTAGTCCTCAATAATTTTTTGCCACTTCTTCAGATTTGGGGGTACAACTTCACTGTACCAGCTTAGCTTTATCATCAAAGCCGTTTAGGGGCAGAAGGGTGTGGAGGAGAGAGTTTAGGTAAGAACCCCAAAAGTGGTGAGTGCTCTTAGAAGCAGGAGGGCATAGGATTAATTTTGGCTAGGATTAAACATCATCTCCTTGGGGGTGGTGATGGTGGTTTCTAATTTAGCTCTGGTTATGAATATGCCAGACTAGCTAATTAGGGGAAAAGGAGAGGCTCACAGGCCAAAGGCCTTCAAGCAGGGAAGGGGAGAGGTCAGGGGAGGAAGGGGAAATCAAACTGGCCAGAAAATTGCAAAGGTCAGTGATGCAATCTTGCAACAGCCTTCACAGTCAGTCAGACTGAGTCCCGAGGGGAGGGGCAGGGGAAAGGGCTGCTTCATGGATCAAATATTTTGCTTTTTTGAAATATTAACAGTAATCTTTCTTTGGGGTCTGAGGCAATTTCCCAGACAGTTTAAAAAATGCAGCAATGACAACAACTACCCTTTTGCCTTGGCTATTCGTAGTTAAGGTTACCTAAATAGCCTATTTAAAATTCTACATTTTAATTTGTACACAAGCATTCAAGGTGACCATCAGCCAAATAGGAATTTTTCCTGGAGGATTGTGCCTCTTGCTTATTGTTCCTTTAACCTTGTCAGGCAGGAAAGTTCTGTAACAAGGGTCCAAGCCAAGTTATTAGTCTTGGCATTGTCTTTGATTCTTCCTTATAATTTTGGAGCAGTCTCTAATAACTGGCAGAAATAATCTATGCACTTTCTTTCTCAATATCTGCAAGCGTTCCAAACCTAGCTTCTGGAAGAGCATATGATGTGTCTCTTGATATGAGGGCCTTTACGTGGTTTTCATTATGAAGGTGAATCAGCTCAGTTTTGAACGTAAAACTCTGAAACTGGCCCATAAGCATTTCCGGTGTTTCTCTAACTCAAAGACGCAAACCACATATCTTCTTAGGTCAGCAGGTGTAATTTACCCGGGGTTCCCCTTTCCTGTGATGTGTTAGGGCATCACATGAGTTCCCCTATTTTTTCCTTTGATAATCTGACTTTCATAACCAGGCTTCCCCAGCTTGTTGGCAAGGGCTGGGCAGAGGGGACAGCAAGTGTCATGGATTTGATGTTCCTGGTTTGGGTGGTACCTATGGCTGAGTGGGAGATTATGGAAACAGGAGACTAAGGAATGCAGTGTCTGCTCACAGCTCTGTCTGGGTGGGGAAAATGAACATAGCTCTTAGGGTAGAAGAGGGTTAGGTAAGGCTCGGAAACTAAACAAGTACTCAATGGGACTAACATCACTTTTGGGAAAGTAAGGCACTGTGTTGCATCATACAGATAAGACAGTTTATAGCTACAAATGTCAGACTAAGTCTTATGGTGACCAACCATGTTATTTTGCTCAGGGTTGAGAGGTTTTCTGAGATGCAGTAATTTCAGTGTTAAAACTGAAACAGTTAAAACTGAGACAATTTTGGGCAAACTGAAACAGTCACTCTACCCGTACGTCTGTCCTAACATCTAATTCTTGCCATTTCTGGGAAGGTGGGAAGAGCCATTTTAATTTTGCTTTCCGAATCCATTTCTCCCAAACTTTACAACACCCAGAGCCATCTGTTGAGGGAAAAATCACAAAGGCATGGTGTGTGATCCGAGGGGTAAGTGCAGAAGAGGATAGAGCTGTCCCTGCAACTCTGCCTGGGGTATGGAAGAAACAGGAGATAAAGGTCTTTTGGATGATTACTTGTGTATGAGCTTCAGTTAACATATTTTGTTACCAGCTGCCTGCTGTTTATACAAAGTCCCTGCCTACCCATGGATTCCATGAGGCTGCAGGGGGGCCTCATCAGAGGAGATATGGCAACACTATTTGTATATCTTACAGCCCACTTGAAAAAGATTTTTAGTTGTTGAGTTAGTTTCATTTCATGTAAACTAGTTTTGGAAAGAAGGCTTCTTATCACTCACATATCAGTGGATGATTTTTAAATTGATATGTCTAACTTTTATTTCTCTGTTCTTGTAGATGAGAGTTCTGAGTCTAGGCACATAGCAGATTCTTTTTGTTGTTGTTGTTGTTTCTTTGTTTGGCTTTTTGTTTTTTGAGACAGAATCTCACTTTGTTGCCCTCAGTAGAGTGCCCTGGCATCACAGCTCACAGCAACCTCAAACTCGTGGGCTCAAGCCATCCTCTTGCCTTAGCCTCCCATGTACCTGAGACTACGGTTGTTCATTACCATGCCCAGCTAGTTTTTTAGAGACAGGGTCTTGCTCTTGCTCAGGCTGGTTTCAAACTCCTAAGTTCAGGCAATCCACCTGTCTCAGCCTCCCAGAGATGTAGTAGTTTTTTTGTTTGATTGATTTATTTTGGGCCCACTGAATAATCCAGGATGACCTTATCTCAAGATTCTTAATTACCTGCACAAGATGTAGTGGATTTTTAACAGGTGACTATGAATGGCTTCCTCCCTGGACTGTGAGGCCTGGCAGGGGAAGGACTGTATTTATTATATTTTCATGCAATCTGACTTTTAGTGGATCCTCAAAGAAGTATCCAGGTCTTTTTTCTTTTTCTTTTTTTTTGGAGGAGGGTAGGATAGCTTTTGGACTTTATTCCTCTCATCTCTAATCCTTCTTAAACATTACCACCAAATGAATCATCCCCAAATTTTATTTTTTGTTGTTAATTGTCTGTTTAAAGCTTAAGATGATTTCTCATTGCTCACATGATGAACTTCCATGAATTCTACATGTTGAATTTGCTTGATTTAGTACTTTTGGAATCCAGGATCTCTATGGTCCAGGCTTCCCTACTCATCTAACTTTATTTCTCATTCTTCTCCCACAAGAATCCTTTGCTTCATAAAGGGCTTTCTTTACAAGCCAAGACACAGTTCATTCCCATTGCTGCTACCTTGCTTTTGCTCATACTGTTCTTCCTACTTGAAATGCTGTCCTTCCTTTCTTCTTTCCTTGAGGCCAAATTTGAGTTCAGGGGTTCCAGGAAGCCACCACTATCTGTGCCAGCACACCTGGATCTCTCCTTTCTGTGAATTTCAGCTGCCTTTGGAGCTCTTACTGTGGAGGTTGGCACTGGATTTTCTACTGTTTTATAAAGCTCTCTCATTGTTTCCTGGGAGCTTTCCTCAGCTCTGTGGTCAACCAGAGCTTTGTATCTTCCATGGTGCTAACATATAATGGAGGCCTAATCAATGTTACATTGACATGTAAGTCAGTGCTGGGATAGGGATTGCAAAATGACCAGTTAAGGCTCTCTTGGGAGATTATTTTAGGCAGTGACCTATCCTTGGCTCAGTGCCTTAGGGTTGAAATTGCCCAAGTCCTGACAGCCTGGCTTAGTGCTCTTCAGTCTAGCCTCCTCACCTTTCACTTCCATTCCCAACTTAATATCTGACAGTGCAGCCATTGGCTCACTCTGAGGCACCCTCCAAGCTGCCCCTGGGACTAATCAATGCTGAGGAACAGACTTTTCATAGACATTTTGCTTTTGTCCCTCATGGCTTCTGGTCAAGCAGAGCCACCCACTGCTGGCAAGAGCAGGCTGTGCTGGGAGAGCATGGGTGGTGTGGATAGGATCACCTGCACTTTGCTGCCTACATACCATTCCAAATAGCAATGCTATACCAATTCGAATCAGCACAAGAAAGTTCCCCAAAGCTCAAACGCTGGTTGGATTAAGGGGTATAGGGTTCTAGAGTTAAGCAGACTTAGGTTTTTTCAAGTCCTGGCTCCTCCACTTGCTAGGGTTTAACTGTGGATGAGGGTCGTAACTTCTCTAGCCTCTTTCCCTCATCTGTAAAGTGTGAGTGATAATAGCTCCTGGTATGATAAATGGGTTGTGGTGACGATAATAGCCCCTCTTAAATGGGGTATGAAGAAGACTGAATGAGATGGAGCACTGCAAAGGCATTAGTGTGTCTGGCACAAATGAAGCAATAAACACATTCTAGCTGCTTTTATTCAGTTGTTTTTGCCTCCTGTTCCACATAAACAATTCCCATAATCCTTTATTCTAGCCCAGGCTATTGTATTCACTAGGTGACATTTAAGCAGCTTCCTATAAGATCCAAAAATACTATTTGTTGAAGCTAGTCATGTATCTGATACTACGCTATTCATAGTTACAGAAGGCAGAATGTAAACTGCTCTTGCACTCAGGAAGTTTACAATCAAATAGAGGACACAGATTTGTCAACAAGTCATTACAGTATCCTAGAATAAGCACCATACTAGAGACATATACCAGGTAAACAAGTAGAATAGAATGAGAAGTGTGTTGATTCAGTGTGGGAGGAAGTGACTGAAGAACTGAAGTGGTTGAAGAGTGAATGATTCCTGAACAGCTTAGGAAGTTAAAGGATGAATAGTGTTCACCAGGTGGCTCTGGAAGGAAGTAATGTTTGGGTTTAGAGGGAGTCTTAAATGAGAAAGGACTGCATATAAAAAGGAAGGATGCCTGAGAAAGCATTGACTGATCCAAGAGAAGTTGGGCAAGATTGGTGTTAGAGCTTGAAGATTAGATTTTGAGAAAGACAAGGAAGTAATAGGCAAGAGCCAGATAATAAACAATGATATAAACGATCCTCTATTCATGCCATGCCTAGACACTGTTGACCACCCCCTTCCTTTAGGAGCACATTCTCCTTGCCTTCCATGACACCGTGTTCTTCTAGTTTTCCTCCTACCCTATTCTGTACACACCTCAGTATCATTTTCTCACTTTTTTTTAAATCCAACCTATAAATGTTACCATTTTCAGGACTCTGTTCTGGAGCCTCTGTCCCTATTCTCCATTCTTTCTTCAGGTGGTTTGACTCGCTCCCAAGGCTTCTATGACTGCCTCCTTGCAGATGATGTACAATCTGAGCTCTAGACCTATCTATCTCCTGGTCTCATCTACATTTTGACTTGGATATCTTACATGTATCAAACTTAGCATGTCTAAAGTCAAATTTGGTTTTCTATCCTTTAAACTTTTACCACCAATTTTCTTAACCCAAACTTCATCATCCACAGAGTAGCTCAGGTCTGAAGTCTGGGAGCCATCTTTTCCTTCTCTTTCCATCACCTCTCCTATGTAAACTACCACCAAGACATGTCATCCCACCTCCTAAATATCTATTGATTTTATCTGCTTTCTGTTTCCTTCGCTACCCTCCTAGTCTAAGCCCTGCCATCTCACTTAGACTATTACTATGGTCTCCCAGTTGGTCTCTGCCTCAGGTCTTGACCCTATCACTCTATTCCACTGCATTCCAATCCAGTGTAAAATTTTAAAAAACCACAAATCAGATCACATCACTCTTCTCTTTAAAATCCTCCAGTGATTAGAGAAAACTTAGTGGAATTATAAAAAAATAAAATCTTTCAGTGGATCCCTACAGTGCTGTTTGGATGATGCCCTGGATTTTTCTCGTGGCGTGTGAGCACCCTCTCCTTCCCTTCCTGCCGTGATCTTGTCCTTTTCTATTTTTCCAGCTTCATCGTATGTCCCTCAACCTTACTCTCTGGGTGCCAGCCACACCTCTCTGTTCCTTTGTAACTCCAGGCCCTTTCTCATGTTGTTTTCTCCATTTGGGTCACTTTCCTTATCTCCCTTCATTTGGCAAACTCTTACTCATCCAGCAAGTGTCACTATCCCCTTACTTCCTTAGGGAGAACTTCCCTCCCACCTTTATAAGGCCAGCTCCCCTTGCTGTGTGTTCCTACGGCCACCCCTCTCTCTCTTTCATACCCTGATTGTCTGCCTCCACTGTAGGCCTGTACATTCCAGGAGGGCAGCAGGTGTCTCGATCTTACCCAGCACAGTGCATTGAGACCTAGCACAGCACATAGTTCATTGAACTAGCCACCGATTTGTACTCAGCTGAATTGGCTATCCTGTAGTTACTGAGAAGCATTGTTTAATTTTAGGCAGCAACATGCTAAAGTAGACATTTTAAGTAGATCACTGTGGCAGAGGGCAGGATGGATAAGAAGTTGGGCAAGGCTGGAGGCAGCGAGTAGGCTCCTATTGCAGTAATTCAGGCAGATCACCCTGAGGGACTGGGCTAAGACAGGTAATGAGGACGGAAGGAGACTGAGTGATACATGATAGAAAAAATGGGAATGCTTGTGATTTGAAAGAGGACAGAGTCTGGGGTGATTCTCAGGCTTCGGGAAGAACACATCTGGTGAGATAAATGAGTTCCATTTTGGATTTATTGAGTTTGGGCTGCTTATGAGACATGCAGACAGAAATGGTTATCAGATGGTTGTATGTGAATAAAAAATCAGGTGCTCTGAGCTCGGTACCCATAGCTCAATGGTTAGGATGCCGACCACGTATACTGGGGCTGGTGAGTTTGAACCCGGCCCGGCTAAACAACAATGACAAGTACAACAAAAATAGCCAGTCATTGTTGCAGGTGCCTGTAGTCCCAGCTACTTGGGAGGCTGAAGCAAGAGAATCACTTAAGCCCAAGAGTTTGAAGTTGCTGTGAGCTGTGACACAACAGTTCTCTACCAAGGGAGACATAATGAGACTCTGTCTCAAAAAAAACAAAAAAAAACAAAAAACAAAAAACAGGAGCTCTGAAGAAAGATTGGGTCTGGAAGTGGGGATTTGGTAAGTTTCAGTGAGTTGAAGTTGATTGAGTTTTTGGGAATTGGAGAGATTACCCTATGAAGGGACAGGGTTAAAAGAGAAAGGTAGGAATCTGGGTACTGAATAAACACCAATGTTTGCCTGAGGGCTGTGGCAAAGTAGAGCAACAGGTCTTACTTCCTAAACCAGCTTCCAGAGTAGTGCAGTTACAGGGGAACACATCACTTATTTTCCCATCTCCTATCTAGAATCTAGTCCAGAATCCCTCCTGGTGTAGAGGGCTCATTCCTAGTGTGGTAGGCAGTATTCTCAGGTGGTCACCAAGGTTCCTAGCCCTTGTAGAATCCCTGAGACTCGTTTTGATGATGGGAAAGTCACTCCCATGAAAAGATTATGTTATATGGCACAGTTCATTTTAAGATAGGGAGATTATCCAGATTGGTCTGAGCTATCAAAGGAACTGAGTTTTTCCTGCAGAAGAGATTCAAAATATGAAAAAAATTCTAAATGAGGGATATTCTCCCTTGTTAACTTTGGAGATGGCGGGGGAGCAATTTGAGTGGATCCTGGGCATTAAGAGTCACTCCTAGCTAATAGATGGTAAGAAAATGGGATCTCTGTCCTACAACCACAAGGCACAGAGTTGTTCTGTAGCCATGTGAGCTTGAAAGAAGACCCTGAGCCCCAGATGAGAACACAGGCCAGATGACACCTTGATGTTAGCCTGTGAGACCCCGAGCTGTTGTGTCCACACTTCTGACCTACAGACATGTGAACGAACAGATGGAGGTTGTTTTTAGCTTATTTATGGTAGTAAGCTATGCAGCGATAGAGAAGTAATACAAGTAGCATGCTAGGAGCTCCAGCTGTGATGACAGGAGAAAACTAACACAAAGCTTGACTGGGTAAAACCAACCAGGGAAGGAGAATTTGACTTAGATTTGACAGTCCATTATCACAAGCACTTCCTTGCTCTCTAGGAAGTACTCCCTTGCCTTAATCTTTTATACCCACCCAGGAAGACTCAACCATGGTTGGAATTAGTTTTTTGCTTTATATAAACTTGTACCCAAGAAGTTTATCATTGTTCAAGAAAATTACCCAACTTGTTTGTTTATTTTCTGTAAACTTAAGACTACACATCTCAAGTGGGTATTTATCTATAATTTATTATGTTTTCCAAGTAAATTTCTTTTTTTACTGCTTGAAAAGATTTTTTTCACACTGAATTTCTCCTTCCCCAACTGGCTATATCCTTCTTCCCTATTATGTTGTACACTGGTAAAATTGAAGGAATCATACTGGAGCTATTTCATCTTCCAACTACCACATCTATAGCATAAGTACCCATATTCTCTGCCTTCTGTTACACTGACATGTAAAAAGTATCCCTGATTCTTTCTGTATAAAGCTACCCCTTCATCTCATCCTGGCTCATTTATTTGAAGTTTTAGGAATCCATGAATAAGTTAGGCCTCTTTGGGCTGCAAGTAAGGTAAGCTTTATATCTAATTCAAACATGGATTAAATAATAAGCAAAATACATTATTTCACAAGACATGGATTCCAGGATTGGTTAATTCAACAGTTTAACACTATCAAGAAGTCAGGCTCTTTTATTTTTTATTGTTGGGGATTCATTGAGGGTACGAGAAACCAGGTTACACTGATTGCATTTGTTAGGTAAATTTCCTCTTACAATCATGTTTTGCCCCCAAAAGATGTGGCACACATCAAGACCCCACCCCCCCTCCTTTCTTCCCTCTCTCTGCTCTTCCTTTCCTCACCCCTCCCTCATTCTTTCTCTCTCTGCTCTCCCCTTCCCTCACCCCCACCATGTCAATACATAACAAATTCTTATATGCTTATTTTCCTGGAATCCGTGTTCTATGTTGTTTTATGTGTGTGGGGGGGAGGGAAGTAGGATTCTGATTACAAAGTGAGCTTCATTTATGGTAGTGTTTTTTAAGAAGCTAAATTTGATCTTGCAATCTCTTGAGTTGAATTTGCAGTTTTAAAATAAAAAAGTTGTATTATCAGTGCAAGTGAAAAATGTTAATATTGTATTGCCATTGTTTGTTAAATGCAGAAATTAGGCCTATATGTGTATTGACCTCAATCTTCACCGCAGTCTCCAGTGGAAAAGATGACAATGAAGTCATCTTACTAAGAGAAAAATCACCATTTGCCTAGGATAGAATTAGGCACATTCTCTATGTAACTACATGTTTAAACTGGATCAATATTGAATAAATCTGGAGTTTAGAACTGTGAACTTATTACCAAATACAAAGTTAAGGTTTAATTTTGGAATTGTCTCACCTGACAACATAAGAGCTAACATTTAGTATGTTTATCTAGTACCATGTAAAAGACCTGAAAAACTGTCTCTTATGGGTCATAAGAACATGACAAAAAGTAACTAACCCATAGACTTAACTGGCGCCCCATTGGTTGATTCAAAGCCCTGGATTATTGTACCATTCCTACCGATAGCTAATCAAGCATAGCAAATTGGAAGTCCAGCTCCTTCTCTTTGTCCCTTGAAGTGCTATGAAAGACCTGTGCCTCACACATTAAATGAGGTGAAGTGTGTAAACTTGTACCACTTCTGCTTCCAAACCTTCTTCCCACCCCCCACCTCCCCCCAGTGTACCCCTCTGGTACACTTTTATATTTCAATGTTGACCTGATTTCATCTCAGTAAAAACACTGGAAAAGTAGGTGTGGAACTCACCCACCTGCAACCTCTGGCAATGGTCCTTTTCTTCTCCCTTGATTACCTCCTTTATACTTAGCAAGTTGCAACAATTGTCACAAAGACAAATGTAAAAGGAGGGCTTTTAAAAATTAAATTAAGAACTTTTTAAAATTCACATTTCCTAGGTTCAGGGGAGACTTCCCAGAGTTCTAATTTCCTACAAGAAAGCTTCATCTACAGAAAGATATGGGTCTTCATGGATAACATTTTATTTATCAGTGCTGCACTCCATTCCTTAATGACTCAAACTCCACAACCACACAAAGAGGCACACAGCAAACTTTGTAGTCTTTAAACATACAGAAGTGATAGAGTAATTGTAACCCATATACAGTAAGAATGAGTGTGAATATGTAGATTATCCACAGACATTCCATTGCAAAATGCTCTACTACCCTCTTTAATGTCTTTGCAATCTGACTCTGCTGCTTTCCTAGCTGACTATTTGCTGGGCAATGCTGCCTTGATCATCTGTCTTCTGCTAAATTCTCCAATCTCACATCCCTTGGGACATCTTCCCAATCTATCTATGCATGTTGCATGGCAAGTCTCAATTTTCCCCTCTCTTTAGTTTTATTTTTGTTTTCCATTTTTTCCAAGCATAAATTTTTCTAATTCCAACTAAATAAAATGGAAAGTAAAGGTAGAAAGCAAAAATAAAAAGTTTAATTTCACCTTAAAAGTAAGGCAAATGTGCACTTGTGATGCTATGTGTGGGATTCAAGTGTTAACATTACTTATACATTTTACTGAAGACTGACTAGCCCAAATCCATGGTTGGGAGAATGAGACTATTGTAGTGTAAAAGAATGTCAATCTTGTGATTCAATTTTCCTAAGTGAGCTCTCCTTATCACCAATGTACAATGTAATGAGCACGTACCCAGACACACATTGTTATTTCTAATAATTCTGTATTTATTTTTAATGAGTATTAAAAATGTTACTAAAACATAGAACATGATTTTGGGGGGGGGCGTTATTACTTAGGATTAAGCTGAAGTAGTCAGGCTCTTAGACTTGTGCCTTTCCCTAACCTGTAAGCTGCTTTCATAACCTCCTCAAAAGAACCTGAACATGAAAGGCTGTATACTATATGATTTCATTTATATGAAATTCTAGAGAAGGCAAAGCTATTGTGAAAGAAAGCAGATCAGTCAGTGTTTTTCAGAGGCTAGGGTTAAGGGAAGCAGGTTTACTGCAGAGGGATATGAGGAAATTTGGGGGGTAGTGTATACATTTGTCAAAATTTATTGAATTCTATACTTAAAATTGGTGAATTGCATTGTGTAAATTATATCTCAATAAAATTGAACTTTAAAAGACTGCTTTTCTTGTAATCATTTAAAATATTTTTCTTTCCTCGTCAATTTTGTTTCCAAATTTATATCCTTTTGTTTCCTTCTAATTTTACTTGACTTGGAGATAAGCACCACTTTGTCCTCAGGGAAAGCATAGTTGTTGAAAGTGCTGTATGTTCATAGAATCCCAATACCGAAAGGAGTTTGAAAATTCCTGCTGTTGAGTAGGAAGCAGGAAAAAGAATCAATGCCGAGGGCGGAGCAAGATGGCAGCCGAGTAACAGCTTCCTTGCGGCTGGGCACGGTGAGACTGGGAGAGAGGACTTCAGGCATCTCTGGCAGGCGGGATCTACCCAGGAACTTCCCCTTGGAGACACAGGGAGACAGCGTGAGGCTTCTGGACACCCTGAGGAAGGCAAAAGCGGCAGAGACTGGGCAAGTGGTTGCGTCTGTTCTTTCGGTCTGATCCTGTTGGCAGCTGTGGGTGGGGCAACAGTGGGACTGCAGGCTGGA
>CAUYRH010165366.1:0-63661 GCA_963574655.1 Perodicticus potto | reverse complement strand
CCTGGATTATGTGATCACAAATCCTTCTCATTTATTTATTTATTTAATTTATTTATTTTTGTAGAGACAGAGTCTCACTTTATCACCCTCGGTAGAGTGCCGTGGCATCACACTGCTCACAGCAACCTCCAACTCCTGGGCTTAGGCGATTCTCTTGCCTCAGCCTCCCGAGTAGCTGGGCCTACAGGCGCCCGCCACAACGCCCAGCTATTTTTCTGTTTTGCAGTTCGGCCAAGGTTGGGTTTGAACCTGCCACCTTCGGCATATGGGGCCAGCACCCTACTCGCTGAGCCACAGGTCCCATCCAAATCCTTCTCATTTAATTTGTTGCCAAGAGTTAGCCCTCCATCTTCTCTCAAGGATTATTAATTATTGTTTTTACCCAGAAAAAAGATCTTTCTTCCTTTGGTAAATGCTCTTCTTACCTGCCAGATGAACACTCAATGTGTGTGTGTGGGGGGGGGGTGGCGGCGGCGGTGCGCTTGTCTGTGTGTCAAAGCTTTTCTGTTTAACTATGGCTTTTTGTCCACAGCTAGGATTTCTGAAGCACCAACACTAATGAATTAAAACTTAAGAGACATCAAAGGTAGTTTCACCTTGGGCTTAGAGGGTTGGAAGCCTGACTCAGTCACGAATTAAACATTGACTCAGGAAAGCCTGAAGGGACTTAAAAGACAACTGCCTACAGGTAAAGCCATCAAGCTCTCACAACCATGAATTATCCTCTAAAAATCCTTTTAAGTGTCCACCCGGTTTATAAATCTAAATTGCTCTCCGAAGCTAAGATTAAAAAAAAAAATTGTTCCAGTCTTTCATTAAAAGAGTCATAATATTATCATGTAGAGAGGCACTGAGATCTTCTGGTTGGTTGGTGAGTCCCTTTTTTTCTTTCTTCCCATAGCTCACTGTAACCCCGAACTCCTAAGGTTCCTATGATCCTTCTGCTTTAGCCTCTGGAGTTGATGGAATTACCATTGAGCCACTGCACCTGGCTTTTTTTTTTTTAAAAATACACACAGAGTTGGCTTGGCGCCTATGGCTCAAGGGGCTAAGGCGCAGAGTTGGCTTGGCGCCTATGGCTCAAGGGGCTAAGGCGCCAGCCATGTACACCTGAGCTGGCGGGTTCGAGTCCAGCCCGGGCCCGCCAAACAACAATGACGGCTGCAACCAAAAAATGGCTGGGCATTGTGGCGGATGCCTGTGGTCCCAGCTACTTGGGAGGCAGAGGCAAGAGACTCGCTTGAGCCCAGGAATTGGAGGTTGCTGTGAGCTGTGATGCCACGGCACTCTACCCAAGGTGACAGCTTGAGGCTCTGTCTCAAAAAAAAAAAAAAAAAAAATACACACAGGGTCTTGCTCTATTACCCAGGCTGAAACTCCTAGGCTCAAATAATCTTCTGGCTTGAGCCTCCCAAAGGGCAGTGTAAGCCACCCCACCCAGCCTGATTGGTGAGTCCTTTAAGACGAGAGAACAAATGTCTGAAGACAACAGAACAACATTTACATCTTTCAATTGGACCAAATAAAAACAGAGCGTAAAACAAAGAAGAAAGATGCCTGGACACAGACACATTACCTCAAATTTATAGCCTGGTGAAAATGAACATTAGCTCAGCCACCTTGCCAGTAAATAACAAGCATGTTCTTCACTTACACAATTTGAGTTTATAACATAGGCTAATAGTCTTTCAAGAATTAGTTGTATAGCAGATAACTACTGTTTTCAAAATACTTCAACTATATTTTAAGATCTAAGCCTTAGTAAGGATTAGCTAAGTCATATAAAGATTCTTTATCTTGCTTTATAGTAAACCAGATTTAGAGTTCAGCTGGCTTCTGGATAGGGTTGGAATAAAATGCCAGGGTGGCAGTCCAGGCCCATTTCTACTTCAAAGGCTATGTGGTTTTCCTATTTTCAAAAATGAAAGTATTCTGCCATTGTATTTATTTGTACAGAGGCTCTGGTGGGTTGGCCACTCATATATGCTTAAACAAAGAACAGTTGTTGCCTTCAAATTCCAATTTTTTTTTTTGAGACAGAGGCTCATTATGTTGCCCTTGGTAGAGAGCTATGGCGTCATAGCTCACAGCAACCTCAAACTCTTGGGCTTAAGCCATTCTCTTGCCTTAGCCTCCCAAGTAGCTGGGACTACAGGTGCCTACCACAATGCCCAGCTATTTTTTTTTTTTAAGACAGAGCCTCAAGCTGTCACCCTGGATAGAGTGCCGTGGCGTCACAGCTCACAGCAACCTCTAGTTCCTGGGCTCAAGTGAGACTCCTGCCTCCACCTCCCAAGTAGCTGGGATTATAGGCGCCCTCCACAACGCCCAGCCATTTTTGGGTTACAGCCGTCATTGTTGCTTGGCGGACCCGGGCTGGATTCGAACCCGCCAGCTCAGGTGTACGTGGCTGGCGCCTTAGCCCATTGAGCCACAGGCACCGAGCCTATTTTTTTTTTTTTTAATTGTTAGGGATTCATTAAGGGTACAAGAAACCAGGTTGCACTGATTGCACTTGTTAGGTAAAGTCCCTTTTGCCCAGTTATTTTTTTGTTGCAGTTGTCATTGTTGTTTAGCTTGCCCAAGCTGGGTTCGAATCCCTGAGCCTTGGTGTATGTGGCTGGCGCCGTAACCACTGTGCTAAGGGCGCAGAGCCCAAATTCCAATTTTTTGAGAGAGCAAAACCTACAAGTGGACAGGAAGTAGGAAGATGCTACCACCCAGCCATCCAGATTCAGGATTGGTGGAATGGAGGGGATGGTGGTTGTCACAGCTCCCCCACTTAAACCCACACTGCGTCAGGGAGCAGTGTCCAGTCTGCAACAGAAACAGCACCTGCTCCCAGACTCTCCCAGCTATGCCCCACAGCTACTCACCGCTGTGCCATGAATGGTCCTCCTGCGCGAAGAGCCCTCGGGTGGTGTTACAAAGAGTTTTGGTCGATCTGTCGGATTTCTAGAGTGTGCAGCTTTGAAGGGCATGATGATGGGGCTGCAAGATGCTGAACGAGGACAAATGGGGATAACTAGGGTGCAGGTGATTGGTTTTACACATAAGAGTGCCAGAGTAGCAGTTGAAGAAAGCCAAAAGCAGGTTCAGGAAAAGGAGCCAAGCAGAGATAGAGAGAAAAGTAGGGAGAAGATGTTATTACCTACAGGTGTCCAGAACCATCATACTCAACTGTCCTCATAGTCCTATGAGTTTATGATGTGTCCAAAAGGGAAGCATGTCCTAGTGAAAAAAATCTGGAATGTACTGTTAGCTATTTGAATACTGATTAAAGATAGAGACATAATCCAATTAATTATGGAGAGCGATGGCCTTGTATGTCTATTAACTGATGGTTCTGGAAAAATGCTACATTAGCGATATAATTTTTAAACAAGGAATAGTTAACAATTAGATTTTTCCTAATTAGCTTTAAGATGGACCAAAGGTGGAAAGAGAGGAAGCGTGCAAGCAGGCAAGCAAGATATATATAACTATTTCAGGATTCAAGTTCAACAGCCAGCAAGGGGTGGGGTGAGGGGAAGCAACTGAATTTAAAAGGTATTAAATGACCAAGTCTTACCAAGTGTTAAGACTTGTCATAAGGATAAGCAATAATTTCCAGAAAAAAAATTCTGTAAATGTTTTATTTACAGGCAAACCAAATGCATGCTTCTGGATTTTACCAAAAGCCAAGGCATTTGATTGTTTCTAAGAAGCAGCATTAGATCATAAGGGACAATTGCATATAACCATTTAAAATGATGAACAGAATATAAACATGTTCAAATTGCCAAAAAATGAGGTTGAATCATGAATAGCTTTTACAGTTTTACTGATGATGGAATATTTTTTGTAAGTACCACAAAGTCCGACCAGTAACCTCCAAAGGAACACTATAGTTAATTAAGTTATTCTGAGTAATTTAAAGAAATTCAGGTAACACTGCATAGATATTACAAGAGTGGGTACTAATGTTTTAAGGTCTACTTCTGAATTTCATTCAGACATCTTGTTTTTAGCAAAAGTAAGACAAACTTGACTACCGAGAATCCTATGCACACAGTATTTGGACAGGGTCATAAAATAACTTTAGTCAAATCTAGCCATTGTTAGCAATCCTTTAAAGCAGTGGTTTTTCAACCTTCCTAATGCCGCGGCCCTTTAATACAGTTCCTGTGGGTTGCGACTCAGGTTGAGAACCGCTGCTTTAAAGAAACCGCTATGCCAGCTGAGTATAACAAATTAACAACTCAAAAGTTTACAAGACAAATTTGAGGTTATCTTAAATTCAGATTACAGATAGAAGTTAAAAAATATTTAAGTGTTACTTTGGTTTAGTCTACAGACAGAAAGTTGATTGAACTGCATCTTCATGTTTGTGCTCTCTTTCATTAAATGTGGCAGTATCCATGGCTATTAGAGAATGGTTGAAGCAGTGAGTAGCCTGGACACTGCACTCTCTTCCCATCATTTGACGACAGAATTCTTTCTTCAGAACAAACTAAAACATTTTTAATTTCCTCAGTGCTCCTTAAAAGAATTGTGCGTCTTTCTTGGGAAGAGAAATAAAGCTTACTTCCAGCCTCAATAGTGAAAGAAGGATTTGTATTGTGATGAACAAAGAACCTCTTGCCATTTTGCTTGTGATCATAGGGAAACTACTTGAAAATAACCTTTTCTCAAGTGTTACCACAAGGTATTTGCATTTTCCAGATAAGAAAGAGTTCTTTAATGCAAAATTCTACTAAGCCAATCAAATGCATTTAAGGAATAAAAACCTGGCACAAGGCACCTCTGGGGACTAATGACCAGGAGGGGAGGCATACATTGCTCAGGGCACAGCAGAAGGCCAGTAACCTTGTTCAAGGCTCAAGAAGCCCCAGAAAACAATCCTGCTCTGAGGCTGTGGACCTGACACTGAAAAAGGAAGCAAGCATGGAAACATGATTTTTTCCCCCTCTAGTGGAAAATATCAATTTCATGAGGCTCTATGGAGCAGTTTCTGAGACCATCCTGTATGCAAGCCAACCTCATCATATCTTTTGGTTTATTCTTTTAGTATTGAGATAACATTTAGTACAGGCTAAAAAATATCCTTAAATCTATCTAGGGTAGTCCATAGGAAAAAAAATCATCAAATTTAACTTCCTAAGGAAGATCTTCTGTTTACAATAAACATGAATCCCTTGTGAGGGTATTAAATTTCACGGAATTCAAAGCTGTATTAAATAGTAAGTAATAAAAAACCTGAAATCTTCAATTATTTGAATGATTTTGTCCCTCTGAAGAAACAGAAAGAGCAAAACATGGTTATTTTTTCCCCAGAGAACCCTCCATATCCCATGTAGTTTAATTAAACATGAACACTGCCTTATGGAAATGTCTTTGAGAAAGTCTTCCACACTGTCTGTATTTCATCCTACGCTTGGTTGTCAGTGTGCATTAATTTAACTCATTCAAGATTTCCATGTGAAATAGTAAGGGCAGAAAAAAGGCAAGGCAGTTCAAGTGGCTGGAGTGTAGCCCAGAGAACAGAGCAACTGTGCAATCATTTACTGAGGGCCTAACCAGCAGGTGCTATTCTAAGCATTTTACATGTATTCATTTATTTAATCCTAAGCTCTAATAATCACATGCATTTGGAATGTTCTGGAAAAGGGAGGGGGCATGGAAAAATCAATCCAAAACAGTGGCTGCAAATGAGAGGTAGGAGACTCAGATTTCCAATTCTCAAGTGCTCTTTACTGATTGCTCGGTGAGTTTGCAATCACACAACCCTTTGGTTACAGAGTGGCTGTTTTAATCCACTAATGTAACTCTGCTCCAAGGTAGGTCACCTTCTTGCCAATGGCAGTTTGGAAATAACGTGAGGTCAAGGGACAACGTTAAAATGGGAAGACAAGAAAAAGGAATCAAAGAGTAAATGAAAAAATAAGAGTAATGGAAAAGTGTTTTTGACAAGACAACCAGAAAGATGTTTACATAAATAATCCCCAGAGGAAATTCAAACAAAAAATGAGTTTTGGTTCATTAAACATAAGCCATTTCAATGCAACAGGCGACACTGGTCTAGGCAATGTCTAAGTAGAACTAGCAACTCATAGGCTATGCGCTTTTTCACACTAAAATAAGATGTAGAAACATATCAATTGTGAAAAGGAAAATGGAAAAGATGCAAAGAGCTGGTTTGCAGATAAAAAAGCACTTTGGTTGTAACAAAGGAGGAGGGAAGGTGAGCAAGTAGAATGGGTGGAAAATGAGGAGATGGTTTTGGAAAAGACTAGAGGGAGAGTGAAAGAATTGACAAAAGTTAGTGACGACAGAAACAGCAAAGAAAGACAAATTTCCTAGCTATGAGACAGTTCTTAGTACAACACAACATCCAGTGTGGAGATTCAGAAGCATGATAGCCATAAATCAGTTAGACCCTATGAAACAGGACTGAAAAGCCATCTTAAAGGTCCTTCAACCAACTAGACATGAAGAAAAACTTTCATGACATATAAAGTATGAAATTCATAGGCACAGAAAAAACTATCTTGAAATGGGCTGCATTTTCTCAACCAGAAAAATTACAAAGGCAATGTGACAGTTCTGACAGGAGAGTTACTTTACAGAAAACACCGAACACTGTGGTCCAGCTAGTTGACCGCACAACTGCACATAAAGCATCACCCAGGATGCAAAGGAGGAAGGGGTAAGCTCCAGACCACCTAAGTGGCCCTGGTGTAAGTCACTTATTGTCACTGTACTTGGTTTCTATAAAGAGGTGATGGGAATGCTCCTGCTTGTCTTCTTGACTGTGTCCCAGGGGTACTGAGAGATTTGAGACTCATTCACTTATTGGGCACCACAGAGGAAAGGTGCCATAAAACCACCAATAATTATATTTGTAATGTGGGCTAATGAACACGGAGAAGGTTCAGAGGCAAGGCATTTTTAAAAGGGATTTTATGGAGATGGTACCAAATTTCCTAAGAGCCAAAAATGAGGCTAGCAGACTGGTTACATAAATACACCAATTGTGTCCAAAGATAATTGGAAAAATCTAAATGAACGCACCAGGACAGCAATGTTGCTCAAAACCTAAAACAGGCCTTTCTTACCAATTAGATACCGGCTCTGCACTAACATTTCATTAAATTAACTGGCTCATTCAGACATGGTTTATAACTCAAAAATGAACAGGAGTCTATTATAATAACCAGGTTTTAAAATATATTTTCAGCCATGTTTTTAAAATATATTTTCAAAGACTGTAACAAATAAGAACACTGCAAATTGCCTTCTCCACAACTTCTCCAAACTCCAAGAGTTGTAGAAGGGAACAATTCCCAGATTACATATAAAAGACTGGTGTTGGGGAGGATAAGCAGCTAGCCCACAGCCACATTAAGAAACTTTATGCTTAAATAACAAACTTGTGCTTTGATTTTACTCCCAAGTCCATATATTAGTATTAAATATTAAAGCATTTCTACCCTTGATCATCTACTCAAAGACGGGGCATAAGGAAAGGTAGGTAAGGGCTGCTTTTTTCTGGTAATGTTATGAACAGGCAGAAGCCTCTGAAGCCTGGTGTCTGGTATTCAGGTAAGACTAGGTGGATGCCAGAGGCATGACACCAACACCAACAGATGCTTCAACCAGATGCTTCCACCAAGAGGAGAGAGGAGGACACGGGAAAAACGGAGGTGAGATCAGGTGAATACAGGTGGCTCAGATATTCTTTGAAAGGAGGGCCTGACCTCACTAGGAAAGTCCCACCTGCATGGTTTTACCTGCATCTCCAGTCAAGGCGGCTGTGCTTTTACTTCTGGCCAGGTACGAATGTGTGGGCGTCAGGAGTCTGTTAACAACGTTGCTCTCCCATGGGCTGAGCTGCAGGCGGCGAGCTAAATGTCACCATATAAGCAAGATGTTAGAAGCGTTCTGTCCAGGGTCAATAGGGTGCAGAACACCACACCTATCGCTGCCATGTGCCAGGGCTTCCAGAGAGACCAGGCTCTTGGAGGAAGATGCCTGGCTGAGAGTCAGGGAAGCAGGAGCCCTGACAAAGGGAGCAACTGTTCCTCAAGGTTTCTCTTCAAGATGTTAAGTTTGTGGCATGCTCTAAATTAAGTTTTACAGATGCAGATTTTGCTAACCACCCTTTTCTTTAGTAGTCAAAGGGCAAGAAAACTGAAATATCATTTCAACTGCATTTTTAGGGGAAACTGATAACTCCAGGGCAATACCAGGCACTATGTGATGGGCATAGGAAGGGGCAGCGGACTGATGGCACACACCTTAGGGAAAGGGCTTCCTAGGTACATTGAATAATAAACCCAACGGGGGCATTGGCAAATTGAAGATAACTGTTGCAGAGAAGCTAGAATGGGTCCCCATTAAATTATGCTAGATCTTCAAGATTTGCTACTTGGGCAGTAGTGTGTGTGTGTGTGTGTGTATGTGTGTGTAGGGGATGTGATATAATAAAATGAAAGAAGACTCATACAGAGTTCCATATGGGAGCCCTGTTTTGCAACAAAAATAAAAATGTTGGCTAAGGATAAGGCTAAGGCTGAAGCAAGAGAAAATTAAACAGAGAAGCCAAAATTCAATATAAACATAATCCTGGTGATTACTAGTGGATACGTGAAGAGTCCAGACAACAAATTAAAAATAATGCACTGATGTATGGTCTCAAATTATACAGAGGCAAGTCTCCACTTAGGAAATGTAGTTTGCTTCTACTGTTAGCTCCTAGTGATGGTACATGAAAACACAGAAGCTATTTTCCAAAAATACCAGTAAAGAAGCTTGCACAATCCCCAAATATCACTAAAGTCAAATGATCACACGTCTTTATTTTAGAACACATTTTAAAGTTGCTTATAGAAGTCTTTAAAACTATTTAAACCTACTGCGGCCACTTCTGTTCTGTTCCATGAACAGTTGGTGCCAAGTTCCCCATTGCCTCTGGACAGGTGTTCTTGTAACAATCTTGTATGTATCACATTTTAAAGAAGTGACATTTAAATGATAAGAAATTAGTTTTAGTTGATAAAAAACCATATACTGTTAAATACTGCTATGAAAACGATTTGTTTCTATTTGGAATGAAGTACCGACTTCCAAATATTACCTTAATTATCTGCCCTTAATTTTATAAGAGTGGCTCTAATCAAGGGTCTGATAAATTTAGAAATTAGTGAATTGTTTATTAGAAGAGTCTGTGGTTAAGATGTTAAGACATTGGCAAAAAAGGGTCTGTTATAAAAACTACTGCAATAGTTTCCATTTGTGGACAGCACCGTGGGATAAATACTATCGTAAACTATAGTATGGCAACGTCAGTGTGTGTAACAACAACAGAATAGAACACAATCTAAAAGTAAGATGTATTCACAGAACAAAGGCAATGTGGAAAAAATGATTAGGAGTAACTGAAAACTTTCAACAGCTGAGAAAGGGATGAAAGGAAAGAAAGATGAAAGCTTCTTTTTCTTAGAAAAACTGCAGGATGACTATGGCTTACAGCTGCAGACAGGGGTTATCATAGAAAAGATGAGTCCCTTTTTCTTATTCCATTAAGAAGTTCAAGTATTTTGTTTCTGTGAGTACCTAAGCCATCAACCAAAGAATTTGTTTCAAATGAAGATCATTAAAAACTCACTTTAACTAGCATGTAAAGCCAATCCAAAAAGATTTGTTTTATTTTATAGCTCCCAATAACTGTGATGAAAGGTTTTGCTAGGAAAAACATGTTTCCATTTTGTTCATATTCATAACTATGCCCTGACTGGGTGTAGTGGCTCATGCCTGTAATCCCAGCACTCTGGGAAGCTGAGTTGGGAGGACTGCTTGAGGTCAGGAGTTTAAGACCAGCCTGGGCAATACAGTGAAAGCCTTTTTCTACAAAAATATTAAAAAAATAAAGAAAATTACCCCAATGTAAAAATTTCCAGTGGCAATATTCTGTCTGTTGCAATAATTACAGAGACACTTAATAATAAGAGTTTTCCTTTAACCCAGGTAATTTTATCCATATAACACTAGATTGCCCTTCACTGGCTTTGAGGACCTGGAGAAGCACATCTTGGAGAAGTGGCTACTTATCAAGTGATAGGAAAATATTTCAAAATCTTTAATAACCAGCATAGCTGTTCAGATGTATTCTAGATGAATGTCAGCCCTAATAGTATCAGACCCTCAATTTAATATCAGCTTTAGTCTATGCCACAGGAGAGAGAAAGCTCAAACACTCTAATAAGGATGTAGATACCCTCTTGACAGGTTTGTCTATAAAGCCCTTTAATTTAATAATCTGGTAAGAATGCTTTCTAATGAAATAACAAAATATAACCAACTTAAAAAAAATGGCTGAGCACAGTGGGGCTCAAACCTATAGTCCCAGCTATTTGGGAGGCTGTGATAGGAGGATTGCTTGAGGTCAGGAGTTTGAGACTAGCCTGGGCAACATAGATCCTTTCTCTAAGCGCATTAACAAAAATTATTTCTTGGATCATATGGCAGGCTCTTCCAGGCTGAGCCGGCCTGATAGAACAGAAACTGGTTCACAGTTCTTTGGTAAGGGGGTAGAGAAGCGGAACTCCCAAACTGAGTGCTCTTTCCCGCCTCTCCCATTAGTTCAGCTTTCTAGGTCTGCACATTGATTTAAGGGGCAGTTTTCTGGTCCCAGCTATGAAATGGTTACTGAACTTCCCTTGACACTGATATCCTGTTTTCTAACTCTCAACGTCTAGCCTTAACCCATAAAAAATGCACGGAGTCCGAATAGGTCTAAGAAAGGTCACTCATGAAGATAAGAACTGAGGTTGTAGTAGTAGAACTGCGTGGGTGAGGAGCTGGGGATCACTGTTATAGCCTCCTCCTGTACTAATTAGCCTGTAGGACATTAGGTCAGGCTCTGTCATCCCAACTGGAGCGGATAATCCATCCACCAGATCTTTCTCAGTTCTAAGACTCGATTATCACAAAGACAAAGAACGAGCTACTATCGTCCATAGAACATCTTATTTGTAATTGATACGGGCAATTCAGCACAGTCATTCCACAGAAGTGTAGACAGGACACTGCCTAGTTTATTGCCCTTCTCCTCGCTGCCATCCTCACCCAAATTTCAGCTATGGGATTGTAGGAGACAGTAAGGAAAGTTTAACTTTAAAGTACTGTAAAATCCTAAATGCGGTTTGTCTCAGACCTAGGTTTTATAGAAGTATGAAATTAAAGCATTGAATAAATGACCAGTTCCAAAGAAGAGATGAAGAAACAACTGTTAGAATAGCATTCACAAGCTATATTTCATATTAGAGAATAGGTTTGATAATAAAGGATATTTATGAAATGAATTTTAATTTATAATACTTATGAAAGGTCCGTAATTTGACTACATGTCTAATATTGATGATTTAGGCAAATGAGGTTAATAAAAATAGGAATGGTTTCAGTTAAAAGGCAAGAATAGGAAGTTGTTCAAACATTGACTGTTTTAAGAGATCAGTTTATAAAATAACATCAACACTCACATAATATTATACATTACAATGACACCATAACAACTTTTATATAATACAAAATAGACATCCTCACATACAGAACATGCACACATTACGTTCTTTTTAAAGATTATAAACACTGAAACTTTCCCAGTCAGTTTCTTAATAAAGTACTCAAAGTAACCACAATTTGTTACTTTAAAGAGTATATGTTTTTATATTGTATAATAATTCTTTGGTTCTATTTAAAATTATCTTAGTTATCTAAAACAAGTAGCTTATCTTAAGAACTTGATTTTTCCTTCTACAATATATTTAAAATAAACTTCCACTTTATAAATAACGTTCATGTACTGTAAATCCATGGCATGAATAAAACTCAAAATTCAAACAGGATGTTAACTGAAGGACTATAGATGTTAAACATTTCAGGAGGCTGTAATGACAATGATATTCTTGAAGTTAGGCCATATCCCTCAAGAGTAAATGAATGGACACCAAAAAAACCAATAGCACACATAAGAAATGCAGTTAAGAAAATATTAGGTTAAATGAGAAATAAATTGGCAAAATGAAATCTACCAACATGAATCACTTAAAAAGTTTTAGAAAGTCAGAGCCTGGAATTTCCAAAGTACAGATGAAAAGTCAAAGACGATATGATTGCAGTAGAAGAGTGTTCATAACAAAGCTTATTTGCATTTTGGTGGATTAAGTGGGTGATTTCTGGAGTTGTAAACTCATTTACTAAAAAGTTGAGAGAAGCACCGCTTTCATCACTGCTAAATACAATCATTCAGCCAAGTTCTAAAATGAGAAATGTTCTTGTCGCAAGGAAAATGCTGCTCAGCCGTTTATTGCTTTTTTACTCTGAAGTTTTTTCTTCCTATTTAAGAAATGTAGGGAAAGCAACTTCAGATGCTTATTTTTATCTGTAAACATCCAGAAAAAAAAGCATTAAGTAAATAACAGAACACTTTTTTGTTTTCCTTTTGACTGTACCTCTATCTGGAGAATTTAGTAAAGTTGCAGATGAGGAGGAGAGCCGCTTGCTAATGACGGGATCAACATGTTTCGAAAGATTCATGGTGGAAACTGACCGCCTGTCTGGATCTAAAACAAATGGAGATAATGCTAATTGACAGCCAGCATGCAGGATTGCAACCTCCCAGTTCACTGATGGAAGGAAAAACTAAGATTGGATGCTTTCAGCTCTATTTCTAGATCTGTCATAATAACACAGTTTTCTAAGTGGACATTTTGGAGGTAACTTAAAGGCTAGAAATAAAATTCATTTTTCTAAATAGGATAAAGTAATATTCAGTTCACCAGTTTGTCAGCCATGGAAATTCAAAGATATTATAATACAACAAGTGGATGAAGACAGAAGGAAGGCCAGTGAAGGGCTTCTAAAATAGCAGAAGCAAAAGAGGACCATAGGGTGGCACCTGTGGCTCAGCGAGTAGGGCGCTTGCCCCATATACTGAAGGTGGTGGATTCAAGCCTGACCTCAGCTGAACTGCAAAACAAAAAAAATAGCCGGGCGTTGTGGTGGGTGCCTGTAGTACCTAGGAGGCTGAGGCAAGAGAATCGCCTAAGCCCAGGAGTTGGAGGTTGCTGTGAGCTGTGTGATGCCACAGCACTCTACTGAGGGCGATAAAGTGAGATTCTATCTCTAAAAAAAAAATAAAAAAAAGAGGACCATAAAAATGAATACTTCTGTGATTTCCAAAAGCAGGAACAATGGGATGAGTGCTGGTAAGACAGAACACAAGCAATGGAGTACAAAGAACACCAGGTTCTGTGTAATTGCTGCCACTTTTGCTTGTAATGTCATTTTACTAAGGTGTTAAAGTTCATTATAGAAGAATAACTTAAAAGAAAAAGAAGAGAAAAAGAAAAAAAAAACATTCTAAGTGTCAGAAGGTTAGCCATTACAGTCTTAAAAAAAAGTCTACTAATAACCACACTTCTGGCTCGGCGCCTGTGGCTCAAGGGGCTAAGGCGCCAGTCACGTACACCTGAGCTGGCGGGTTCGAATCCAGCCCGGGCCTGCCAAACAACAATGTTGGCTGCAACCAAAAAATGGCCGGGCGTTGTGGCGGGCGCCTGTAGTCCCAGCTACTTGGGATGCGGAGGCAGGAGACTCGCTTGAGCCCAGGAATTGGAGGTTGCTGTGAGCTGTGATGCCACGGCACTCTATCCAGGGTGACAGCTTGAGGCTCTGTCTCAAAAACAAACAAACAAACAAACAAAAAAAATAACCACACTTCTGTGCCTATGAGTTTAATGTGGCTGCAAATGTAGACTCAGCATACAAACTTGCTGAACAAAACTGACAGCAATATAAAGAAAATCAGAATTCCAAGTTTATGAATATTGTTTGTCCTGCAGTCATCTTGCAGTCACAAATTCTAATTTTAGAATTCTTAAAGTTCAAATATGAAGGAAAATAACTATACAAAAGGTAAACATCAGCAGTTCGCTACTGGGACAGTGGAATCAAGATGTAACCATGCTCTCTTAATAAAACTACATATTAATATAGTGAAAGCATAAAAATCTCATTATTATATTTATCTAGGTGGCAGGTGAGTGTTCTGATCTAAAATAACCAAGTTAAAGGGGTGTGCTGTATTCTTCTTTCATTTTCTATTGTTAAATGCGTCTAAAACTTTTGCTTCTAAAGCAAAAGTATTCCTTGTCATAGATGCTTTCAGAACCCAGCTTCACTGGTCTAACTTCAGCAGTACTTTCCTCATGGAATAACTATTTCTAGCTATTACTTACTTATGATACAGTGATGACAAGCAAGTCTTCTGCTAACATCAGACATTTCTATCATCAATTGGGATTACTTTTTATGGTTGAAGCAATTTTATTATTATTATTATTATTTTTATTTTTTTTTTTTTGAGACAGAGTCTCAAGCTATCGCCCTGGGTAGAGTGCTGTGGCATCACAGCTCACAGCAACCTCTGGCTGGATTCAAACCCGCCACCTTCAGTGTATGTGGCTGGCGCTGTAATCACTGTGCTATGGGTGCCGAGCCTGAAGCAATTTTATTATTGAAAAACAAACATTTTTCTGTGACTCACATTTGCACTTAATTCTAACATAAGGACAAGATTTAGGGCAAATCATCAGAAGGAGCATCCTAATGATGAAATGTGAGGTCCAGAGCCCAAGGAGGAGTAAGAAGGGTCATTTCCAAGCAAATCCATGGCAATACATTTCCTAATACTGCTTACATGTTAAGCATTAGTTGGGGAAAACTATCCATATAGAGGCCTACTCTCAGGCAGATTCTCAATAGGTTATTAAAAAACACTGAAGTTTTGCTTCAGAGAAAGTGGAAAACGTGAGCTAAATAGGCTTTCTCATCCTAAAAACACTGTGAATAGGAAAATATCTAAATCTGTCATAGATGGTTAAAAGATGTAGAGATATATCATGAATTTGCTATATTACTTAATATATGAAATAATTTTTATTCATTTCTTTTTTTCAATGAACAAAACAAATTCCCAAAAGATATGTTAAGAATATGTTTTAAAAGTATAAAGTTTTACAGACTAGTGGTACTTGGTATAAGCTAGCACTTGGACGAGATGTCAGTTTTAATATGGACTGTGTCTAAGATTTGTTGGTCAGCAAATATTGACTGAGGACTCATGATGCAGCAGGTATTCAAAATGAGTGAGACTTGGTTGCTACTCTCAAGATCACAGTAGATCATTTTCTGATCTTTGAGATAGTTCTAATAAGTTTGTCATAAAGTAATCCCAGACAGACTTCTCTGTTCTAGTATAGGAGCAATTTGCTCTGATTCACAGATCTTCTTAAAATGGATTTTATCCAACAGCTCACAAATGCCATACTGGTTTCTCTGGTCCTGAGTCGCAGTAATAAAGGTCATATACATATTAAAGCTCTGAGTGTGGAAGCAAAGAATTAAGGCTAAGCAGCTTTATCTCCCCTCAGAAATATCTGGTGATCTATATCGCCAAAACATGAAGCTAAGTAAAAGAAAATGTTTATAAAAATGTATACCTTTGACAGTTTTTCTGCATAGAATGTATCCCTAAAATGCAATCACAGGTAAATGATACAAATTGGCTATGAGCCCCACCTACTGTCACTGGATTGTGAAGAGGTAAGATTAAAAAAAGTGCTGTCAAATTTGGTTCACTGTCACAGGCAAGTAAATTGTGGAGATAATTCTTTTGATTTAAAAAAAAAATAAAGGACAGGCGGTGCTTGTGGCTCAATGAGTGGGGCGCTGGCCCCATATACCGAGGGTGGCAGGTTCAAACTCGGCCCCAGCCAAAATGCAAAACAAAAAAATAGCCAGGCGTTGTGGCGGGTACCTGTAGTCCCAGTTATTTGGGAGGCTGAGGCAAGAGAATCGCCTAAGCCCAAGAGCTGGAGGTTGCTGTGAGCTGTGTGATGCTACAGCACTCTACCAAGAGCGACAAAATGAGACTCTGTCTCTACAAAAAAAAAAAAAAAGAGTTATAAAAGATACATAAAGCATTAGGAAGAAAGAGAGCAAACAAAGAAAAAAATCTACTGTTACTTAGATTGAAACTAAAAGTGGCTACAGTGGTATTGACTGGGGAGAAAGGGAAAGATAAACTGTATATACTTTGATCCCAGGTGTTTTTTTGTTGTTTTTAGCTAAAACACATTTTTAAAATGTGTTTAAATGATCCAAAAATGATCATTTAAAGAGAAAGCAAACATGCCACATGTAATTAATTACTTTATTTCAACACCTTTAAGTCACCTGAGTCTATTGTCACACTTAAGAAGCACTGTGCCAATCTCAGATCTAGGTCTATGCAATGGGACATCAGCATGCATTATGACTAAGGTGGTGATGGTACAGCTACTGATGAACTGGCCCTAGGTCTGAGGTGCTAGCTACGGGTCAGGCAATCAGCAATGATAGAAATGTCTGTACCAGATTTTCTAGTACCACCAAAAGTTGTGCAGTGGTGGTCCAGGCCTGCTAAATCGAGAAAGGTGAATGATGATTCAACAAAACCACCTGGGGACAGAATGTAAGACAATGATTTTTCAAAGCAAATTTTAAAGAATTATTAGACTCACACAAATGAAAAAGAACTGACACACTACGTAGAATTCAAGGTGTATGGAATTTACAGTACAAAAATAAAACCTTTCTGTAAGCCCAAATTTCAGTATGATTTTTATGTCCATTCAAAAAGGAAATAGCTTAGACATCTACTATTTCTAGCTTAATCAATCTGCACATTTTCTTACAGAGCATTTGTGTTGCAAATAGCTTAGGGTCAGGATACATAAGCTCATAGTATTGATCGATCAGTCCATTAAACTGATTCTTTCAGAGTAAAAAATAAAACCGATTAAAATTTATTCCTTAATCTTGAAACTAGCATGTTTATTTAGAAACAATGCATAGATTTTTCTCTTTAAGGAATTTGTAACACATGAGAAAAGCGGCCTGTGTTAAAGGAAAAGTGAGAACCTTATCTTACCTCCATCACCCTCTTATCCTCAAACGGTAGAAGCATCATTTAATTGTAGTTTAATTATTTCAGAATTTTTGTTTTGCAAACATAGATTTTGGGAAAAAAGGAAATGCATTTTGCTTTCAGGGAAAAAAAAGACTGGCTGTGAAAGCGGCTGCTATCTGTTTACCTGCACTGTGGATGCTGGGGCTCGCATGGAGAGAGCCTCCCCACGACCACCGGTTGGGCTTCTGCCGTGGCTTCTGGCTCCTCTCCATCGTGCGCCGCACAACAGCTTCATGGCGTTCCTTAAAGAGAACAGAGTGGCTGAGGATCAGACGCAGTCTGGCTGTTGGAAGCGTCTTCAACGTAAGGCAGAGGAGTGAGGAGTACTACTTAAATTTCCACCCAACTACTCCTATCTGTTTGCTAACTTCTACACCTTATCTTAAGGTGGGAATATCAATCTGCGAGGGTCACTAAAATCATGAGGTGCCAGTTCATAAACAGGCACAATGCTTAGCTTAGGGTCACAAACAATCCTTACTACTGGGGTGTGATGTCTTTATCAACACACAGAATCGAGGTAGTATAGGTCTGAGCTTGACCTGATGCCTCACACATATGGTACCACATTTAAAAACAGTTCACAATCTGAGGATGTGGGTAATACTGACCTGACGTATTGAGTTTTAAGACTTTGTGTAACTTCACTTAACCTATTCTGAGTTTACATTTCTATTTTTGCGAAAACTAGTATCTAATACTTACTCAAGAGTTGAGTAAGGGTTAAAGGAAATAATTTATGTGAAATGCTTGCAAATGATAAAGCCCTATGGAAACCCAATTATTTTCAGTGGCCTTAATACTTCAGTATAGATGAACTAAACATGAATAAGTCATAGGTTTAGACTAAAGAACTGGGCTTTTCAAGTTTCTGCGGCAGTAAAACTCATCGGCTCACTCACTGTCTACCCGACTCCCATACTCCAGCCTCCCTAGAAAGTGGCGTCTGTAAAGCTGATGACCCCAAAACCGCTTTGCTGTGCACCCCGGCACCTGACCAGGCAGTCTCGCAGGAAGTTGTTCCTCTCCCCTCCCGGGAGGGCGGCTCACCTTGTCCTCCTCCAGCCTCTGCCTCCGCTTCTCCTCCACGGCCGCCCTCCTCCGCTCCTCCTTGAGCCGCTGTTCTTCCAGCCTCTTCTTCCGCTCCTCCAGGTGCTTCTCATAGTGCTGCCGGGCGCGCTCTTCTCTTTCTAACCAGACAACTTCCCTGGCGGCTTTAGGGAGGAGAAAAGGAGGAAAATCAAACACAGGTGGGTGAAACAGTTAGGGCTGTGTGAAGCAGCCCATGTTTAAAAAATAGTTTCTTTGGGTTTGTATTAACCAAGCACGGCCTTTGCTTTCCTCAAATTTCCAGTAAGAATGTACTACTGTTACTTTTTAAGCACAATTTGATATGCTAACAATGAGGTTGAAAAAGAGACACTGAATTCTACTCTTTGGGAACCCATACAGCGATCTGGTTTGAAGGCATCAGTCACAATCAGTCTCAATTCTTGTACTGATAGAATCCCCTCAAAATCAGTGGTACCATCGGAGGATGTGTATCAGAGTCAGCCAAGGGATACGAGGGACCCAGTAAGCAGACGACCTTGCATCTGAGGAGCTCACAATCTGTAATAGACAGATAAAGCTCAACCACATCTACGCTGAATAAAGATGCACAACCCCCAAAATACTGTTCAACAATGGGATGCTTCTTTTCTTCTTTCTATAATACAGGTTCCTTCCTCATTTTAGGGGAAAATATGCCCCACAAAGCTCTTTGATATAAAGCATCCGTCAGCCTGAGAACTAAAAACATCTATGACTTACTAACACTGTAGGCAAGTATCCAGCAAAATTTAGAGTGTAAATCTTGAAGACACTGCATAGCATAGAAATCAAAATGTCACTTTTTAAGAGAAAAAAAAAATTCAGAACATTTCAGTTTCTTCTACATGTTTAATAGTAAAGACTCTACATTTCTGCTACCATTAAATCCTAGCAAAGTTAGTCATCTGAGGAGACAAATCTACTGAAAGGGATCTGAATTGACTTCACTTTAGTGGAAGGACAAGGACGAGGACAAATTCAAGGCGAGTTTGTCTTCCTGACATCATTCAGGAATCGGTTCTTCCAGCAGCTCTGCCACTAGCAGGTGCTGAGACTTTGGACACGTTCACCTGGATTTCGGTTTCCTCTTGTCTAAAATGAGGATGTTGATCTTAAAGTTTCCTCCCAATTTTAAAAGCCCATTTTTCCAAAGAAATTCTCAGACTCAAGTTAAATATTTACTTCAGGAAGAAGCACATAGTATGTGGTCAATAAATATTTACTGAATGACTAAAAAAAGAAAAAACTGTGACAACACACCTTATAAGTTAAACAGATGGAGAACATAATTCTGACACTTTAAGACATGCTTACTTTTATCACACACACTCATGCGCATAATTAATACGTTTTGGATTTTCGGTATGGTGTTACCTTATTCGCAGGCATTTAACGGTACTGTACATTTTAATTCATTTATCAAGTTGAATTTGCACCGACAGATTTTGTCAAAGTCTAAACTTTACAAAACATCAGAAGGTAAATGACCTTTTCCTCTAACTTTAGACCTTCTTATATTTTACTTCCATTTTTTTTTGACAAACGTATACCAAGCATATTATACCATAGTATACCTATTATTATTCTTCATCTTGCTTTTTTCACTTTAATACATTTTAGAGAACATTCCACATCAATACATGAAAAATGAATCTATACCTATTATTATCCTTCATCTTGCTTTTTTCACTTTAATACATTTTAGAGAACATTCCACATCAATACATGAAAAATGAATCTAACTATCTTTTTTAATAGCTATAAAGTATTTCACTGTTTATGTACTTTATTTTATATAACTAGTTATCTATTGATTGATAGATTATCTAAGTCATCTCCAGTGTTTTACTAATTCAGACCCTAAATACCACCACTGTACTATACTATGATAAATCTCCATGTAGATGGGTGAGAATGTCTGTGTAGATACAGGAGAATCAAACGGACTCTGCATTTTAAATGTCGATAGATACTGTCATTCTGTCTTTTGTGGAGCTCATACCAATTTATATACCTATCAATAATATAGATGGTTACAGGCAGAAAAAGGAAACAGTCATGTACCCTGAGACCCCATGAGACATACAGTATGATAAATACATTTCATAATTTTTAGCCTTCACACTACATAGTCTTTGAGTTTTATAATGTCAGATTTTTTTAAGGGTATTTATGAACATAGTATATTCCTTTTCTGTAAGAGGTCTAGACACCAACAAGACAAAATAAGACATAAGATGTTTACAAAATACTGTATTAAGAAAATATTAAACTAGTAAGACAAAATTTATGAAATACACAGATTCATTTTTCTTAAATAATGTTCTCATCAGGCTTTCTTGCTCATGAATATTTGTGACTTCTTGGCTTCATTAAATATAACCTCCCTTGAGTCTGGCTATTATGAACAGTGCAGCAACACACAGGGGAATGCAGATAACTTCTCGATATACCGAATTCCCACCCTTTGGATATATACCCAGCAGTGGATTTCAGAGTCATGGTCGTCCTATTTTTAGTTTTGTGAAGGGCTTACAGACTGTTCTTCATAGTGGCTGCACTAATTTACATTCCTGCCAACACTGTACAAGGTCTACCCTTTTCCCACATCCTTGCCAGCATTTTTTGTTGCCTTTTTGATAAAAGTCATTTTAACTGGGCTGAGAAACTTCATATTGTTTTGACTTACTTTTTTTTTTTGTAGACAGTCTCACTTTATTGCCCTCAGTAGAGTACCGTGGCATCACATAGCCCACAGCAACCTCCAACTCCTGGGCTTAGGCGATTCTCTTGCCTCAGCCTCCCGAGTAGCTGGGACTACAGGCGCCCACCACAATGCCTGGCTATTTTTCTGTTTTGCAGTTCGGCCGAGGCTGGGTTTGAACCCGCCACCCTTGGTATATGGGGCCGGCGCCCTACTTGATGAGCCGCAGGTGCTGCCCTGATTTACATTTTTTTGATGACTAATGATGTTGAGCATTTTTTCACATACCTGTTGGCCTACAGGGGTGGAGAAGCTGCAGCTTTGAAGTCACATGGGGCTTTCTACAGTCTTGAGTGGGGCCTTTTGACTGAATCCCAATTTTACAAAAGAGATACTTTTAACAAAGGGATTTGTTCAGTGAAGTTTGGATTTGGTGGAGGGACCACACTTGGCCTTGAGGCGGCAGGTTCTTTACCCCAAGCCAGAGCTTTTATATTATATATTCCAGTTACTGATTCCTTGTCAAATGGGTAATGTTCAGGTATTTCCTCCCTTTTGTGCGTTGGGTCTTCCCTTTGTTGATTGTTTCCTTTGCCATGCAGAAGCTTTTTAGCTTGATGTGATCCCATTTGTCCAATTTGGTTTTAGTTGCCTGTGCTTTGGGGGTATTACTCAAGAAGGCCCTGGCTCAGACCAATGTCTTGAAGGAATTCCCCATTATTTTCTTTTAGTACTTTTACATTTTCAGGTCTTAGATGTAAGTCTTTAATCCAGTTTGATTTGATGTTTGTATATGGCGAAAGACAAGGGTCTAGTTTCATTCTTCCACATACAGATATCCAGTTTCCCCAGCACTATTTATTGATGAGACTGTCTTTTCCCCACTGTATGTCTCTGGCACCTCTGTTGAAGATAAGTTCACTACAGATGTGTGGATTTATTTCTAGGTTCTTTATTCTGTTCCATTGATCTATTTATCTGTTTTTGTGCTAGAACCATGCTATTTTGTTTACTACAGCTCTGTAGTATAATTTGAGTCAGGTAATGTGATTCCTTCACATTTCTTTTTCTTTATATCTTGAATATGTCTAAGGGTCTATGCCTCAGTTCTATCAGGGTAAGTTGTGGATAAAAACTTGCCCACAGAAATAAAAACCTACTTCCTCACAGACTCACTGTGAGGATTAAAATAATAATTACACTTAAAGAAAAGTAGTTTATTACACTTAGTAAAAACTCAGTAAATATTAATTATTATTCTTTTGTCATAATTTCAATTCTGAAAGTTAAAGGTAATCCTTAAGGTTACCCTATAAATCACAATAGGGCTAACCATTGTAATGCCCCAAACAACATTCTGGAAGGAAGAATATGTCTTTATCCAAAGTTTTATTGAGTTCTACTTCTCTTTTCTAGGCAGTGCAGAAATGCAGTGCCTACTTTAGACATTTGTTTTTAAACAATCACACAGCAAACAGGCAAACAGTGCAGAAATAGCAAACAAGACTCTCTTAAATTGAAGGATAACACAGAAAATATTTCAATAAATTGAAGGTTAATTTATTCTAGAAGTTTTAGTACTTTAAAATATTCCCTTTTCCCCCTAAGAAATCAGCATTTTGAATGCACACAAAGATTCAATAATTGCTGTGGACCCAATTGTGTTCTCCACGCCCTGGTCCCACCTTCTGTCCAAATTCATATGCTGAAGCTCTAACTCTCAATGTGACTATATTTGGAGACAGAGTCTTTAGTAGATAATTAAGATTAAATGAGGTCATAAGATTGTGCCCTGATCTGAGAGATTCAGAGGAAAGATCATGTGAGGAAAAAGTGGCCCTCTGCAAAACAGGAAGAGTACCCATACCAAAAAATGAAAACAAATTGTTTCTGAATCTTGGACTTTGTAGCCTCCAGAACTGAGAAAAAAATAAATTTCTGTTGCTTAAGCCACCCAGTCTAAAATATTCTGTTATAGCATCTCTGGAAGACTAATAAAACTTATTCAGTACTTAAATCAGTAATAAGCACTTAATTTCATAAAGAGGCAGCTCTATAAAAAAAAACCAGTATGTTCAAAAAGGAATTGTAATGAATATTTTTACTCCTTTAAAGTATAATTTAACCTTGGCTTATAGAATCCTATTATAAAATGAATTGAAACCCACTATAGCCTCTGGAATACTGGACATTAAGAAGTCAGTTCCATGACTGTTACAGATGCTGACACCAAGAAATTTTAATGATACTATAAGGGTATGTTAGTGTCACCCACAGGGGAAATCTATCAATCTGGATGGACTTCATTTAGAAACACACGGTTGACTCTTTGTACTAAAAGGTATTGAAAATGAAAGGCAGAGTATTGTGGTATATAAAGCATAGCTTCTGGCTTCACTGGAACTTCAGCCCACCTCTAAGTCCTGCCACTTACTAGATAAGTGCCATTGAACAAGTTATGACTTTTGTGGTCTTGTTTCCTCAAATTACTAAGGCACCATCCTTCTTGATAGGGTTGCTATGTGGACCCACAGCAACACATAAAGCACTAAGCACAGTGTCATGCACATGGTAGGAATTTAATAAATGTAGATAATAATGGTGAATCTTCATGGCAGTCATAAAAATTCCTGTCCTATTGCTACAGAGAGCATGAAGCAAATAGGAAAAACAAATATAGGACAGTGAACTCACACAGCGTATTCATAAGGTGACTGGACTGCCCCCTGCCTTATCCCCCCATGACATTCAATAATCTAGCACCCAGCCTGGTCCTTCTCTGAACAGGCTCTCTGTGGGGTTTTGGGGTAGGATGGAGTGCATATTTTACTGTCCTATGAGGGAAAGACAAAGGTGACATTCAGAGAATAGAACAATGTGATTACCTTACTCTGGAAACATACAGACCTGTTGTCTCAGTTTCATATTAAGATAGGAAAGTGTCACTGGTAATACTGGGTAACAGCATAGCCAGTAATATCAGGAAGAGTCAGAAAATGACATCTGATAAGAGCACCTGAATTCAGGTCTTGATTCTGCTACTAATTCTGTGTGATCTTGAGAAAATTAGCCACCTCTCTTACTTTTAAATTAGAAAGACTGCACAAAACAGTCTCCAAGATCCTTTCCAATTAACTCTCATGACACAATTTTCTGTTTTACCTTTGAGGCCACGTGTGGGATCACAAGTAGGTTTCCTTCTGCTTTCTATTTGAATGTCAACATTTTAATCTTTAGGCTTTTATCTCAAAAATTAGAATTATTATTGAGCACATATATTCAATAATATCTTCACAGTAACATGAAAATGACATTTATTTGAATTAATTCTAAAAAAAGGGCAATCTAACGGTTTAACCTAGGCTCATCACATTTAGGAAGGGGGTGTAGGATGGAAAATTAGAGCATCTGAAGATGGAGAAGTAAAAATATTTTACAGGTCTTACGTTACAGGATATGTGTAGGAAATACTAATTAGTTACATACTTGTGAAGAAATGGGAATGAAAGGTAACCACTAACAGAATGGAAAAGTAGAGTACAACTTCCTAAATATTAAGGGGAAAACATGGAAGGAATTGTACTTGCATCAAACCAACCCCTGCCTCCATACCACTGTCTCTGTTTCCCATACAGAGCAAACAACAAAAAAAAGGATGCAGGGGTGGAGGGACAAAGTTTAAAAATGAGCTAGAAGGGCTCAAAACAAGCTTACTAAAACTTTTAGAATGGACTAAGAACAAAACATCTAGCTTTGCTATTTTAAAAACAAACAAACACAAAACCTAGAACAAAATGTCAAATAAAGCTCAAAAATGAGTAAACAGCTGTCAGGAGAATGAAATAAAAAAAAGTAATAATACGGGAATATTACCATCCAAAATAGAATTGACAATCAAATGAGAAAAAAGACCCAAATTAAGTTAAGTAATTTTTAACTTAAGGCACTTTTGATTCTAAAGCTTGTACTCTGTTACTACACAACTTTGCCTGTATATTTACTTCTGCCTAGCTGACACATCCACTTGAATTATTTACAGTCAGATTCCATCACAAAACTTTATTCATTATTTCCACATTCTTTTCTACTCCGAAGCAGAACTTGTTGTCTTCTGTATCCTGACGGACCCCTAACACCAAATGACCTAAGAAGCTAACGACCTCAGAGTCCTCCTTAATTTCTTACTCATGGATGCTCCATCCAAATGCAACACGTTCGAACAACTGACCCCATCAATTCTGTTATATCAGAATGATTTCACGGCCAGTGTACCCTCAACAATCTTTCTGCTACTACTTTATGCTCTCGTCCCTTCCTCACTTCTTCTTCTACATAGTCTTTTACCTCTCCAAATCTATCCTATACACTAGTCTCAGAGACATCGTCTCACAAAATAGACCTCCTGCCATAGTCCTGCTTGAAGACTACCGTTAGTTCTCCCACTACTCGCGGTCCAACTCCTTCAACTGGCTATACCATCACGCATCTGTACACACGCTACCTTCCATCCAAAACACCTCCACCCACCTGGCAAACTTTCTCAAGTCCTAGGTCAAAAACCTCTCCTTCCTTCTGTGTGGGCTGAGAGACTTGAGGTAAGAAAGGACTTCTGTCTCAGGGCTAGGCTTCAAGGGGATGTTTAGCCTCTGTTAAAGTAATAGTGTTTTGCTAAACAGGGCAATGGTTGTCCCTGCAATCTTTCTGCCTCAATCCTAGTTACTTTCAGGTTTCATAAAATGTGGCCACTTTCTTCACCTGGAGCTATTTTCTGGTGTCCTATCCCACCAGACGGGGAGGCACAACACCCTCTATCTCTGATACTCCTTAGCTCAGAAACATCTAAGTCAGTATCTGTGGAATCACACGACCTTTCACCCTCACCATGTTGGTGAGATGTCCTCAGCTCTTGTTTTATGCTGACACCAAGTGATTTCCAACATTATCTTCACAACCACTCTATGGAGCAGACACTGCTATTAAACTTGTTTTATAACCAGAAATCTCAGACACAGGGAAGTAAAGTAACTCTGATGTCTCACATCAACTAAGAGGTGGAGCTGGAATCCAGACTCTGGACTGTCTGACTCTGGGGTGAACAGGGAGGCACTGTGCTGAAAGGCATGAGTTGGAACGCTTGCCAAAGGCCAAAGCTTCTCCTTGGTCCTAGGAAGAAAGCTGGGAATCTGAATGTAACCGTCCTGATCCTTTTCACATCTGTTTATAAGATCTTTCACTTTTTAGGTTTTAAGAATGTTTTATCTTTATCCTTAAGGGCAAAGTAAATTTGCGAGAAAAGAAAATAGCTGCTTAGTCACAATGATTCATTTTACCATAAGGCTTCGGCCTTTGCTTACCTAACACACACAACAGCATTTATTCTTTCAATCCTGAGCCTGACTCATGATGCCGCTGCTCTGGTATGTGCTGATGTCCAAGTTCCTCCCACTACGGTGCATGCGGAGCCCTTAGCTGTTTATAACCTCCCTGATGGCTTTTGAGCTTTTGTACGTGATACACATATTCAGTAAATGACAACTTTAGAAGACCTGGATGTTAAGAATGCCAAAGTTTATCCACTAGACATTTGGATTAGAAGGACCTTAAGACCTTTTTGTTTTCCTGGACAATTTCCACAGAAGAAAAATTCCTTGTTGAAACTAATGACTGTCCTAATCAAATAATGAGAAGTATGAAATCGGAGAGTTTCACAACTCTAACCAGTGTTATAGCATCATTGATTACTAAGTAATACTCACTTGTCCATTAGCATTTTTGAGATGAACGTTCTAAACCAGGTTGAAAGACCACACATTGAAATTAGGGAGAGGAAAAGTGCAAAATAAGAAAGCTATGACTGCGGGCATGGTGGCTCACACCTACAACCCTGTACTCTGGGAGGCCAGAGTGGGTGAATTTTCTTGCGTTCAGGAGTTTGAGACCAGCCTGAACAAGAAGAGACCCTGTCTCTACTAAAAATAGAAAAACTAGCTGGAGGTTGCGGCGGACACCTATAGCTACTCCTCCCAGCTACTCAGGAGGCTGAGGCAGGAGGATGCTTGACCCCAGAATTTTAGATTGCTATTAACTAGGCTAAGGCTATGATACTCTAGCCCAGGTGACAGACCAAACTCTACCTCAAAAAATAAAAAAGTAAAATAAAATAGAAAGTAATGACTGGGAAGTTAAAGAAAACCTGGTAGAATTCACAGAAAAACAGAATTTAACTGAAACTTGTTCAAAGGTTAAAATACTTTTTATATTACCTTATTCTTTCTCATCATTACATGATAGATCTCTTATGCAGCTTCAAACTCAATGTAAGTGATCTAATTTACGGATTAATAAGTTCAAATTTTTCTTTAAGAGGTATGTCAGTCAATCATACATTTTCTGATAATCTTTCATGATTTTATAGAATCTCAATTGGGAATTAAAGTCTGAATTGGGAATTCAAGATTCCCATAAAAATTTCTGTCTCAGAAAAAGAATAAATAATTAATGTTTACTGAGTGCTTAATATGCAAGGGACTTTACAAATTAAGCATAATCAATACTTCCAACTTACTCTCTATCTTGAAAAAGGGGAACCCTATATCTCCTCAAACATAACGCACTATTTCCTTGATAAACATTCCTTAAATATTCTTTTGAACTTTCTTGTCAACATGCTGTAGGACTATGAATAGTAAAATTCAAAGCACAAGTATCGTATTTAATATATTATCTCTGTATTCTCATTACTTGAGAAAATGCGACTAAGAATTTAATACTTCTTTGACTGAATTATTAATACCTGTTACAAGAGCAGATATTACACGATAATTTGGTAATGTGTTAACTAATCTGCAATACCTGTTACATTCACCTCCACTTATACTACAATGCACAGACTCACCATTCATTTAACATTTAACCAAAAATTGTTGGACACTGTGTGCCAAGCTGTTCTAGGTATTGGGCTACAGAAATTAAGAAAAGATACAAAACCCTTCCCTTATGGAGATTATGGTCTAGTGGGGGCTGACAGGTAATATACAAATAAGTTAAGTAGATATGCTTAGATGTTGACAGTGCTCAGAGGAGGCCTCACTGAGAAGGTGGCATTTCAATGAAACCTGAAGAAGAAGGGAATTGAGCTATGTGGGTTCTCAGGAAAACATGCTAGCGAGTGTACAGGCCCAGGGTCAGGAATGTGCCTGTTATGCTTAAGGAACAGCGAGGAGGCCACTGTGGCTGGCACAGCGGGGGCAAAGGAAAGGATGTTCGCGGGGGGACGGGTGGGCCACCGTAAGGATTCTGTGAGAAGGCACTGGAAGGTGTGGAGCAGAGGTGTGACGTGTGACAGGCCAGACCCTACCTGGGTGGTCCTGGGTGCTCTGCGGAGAACAGACTGTGGGAATAGTCTGTTCTTAGATAATTTTCTATCTAAGTAAAATATTTGCTTTGTTGAATAGATTCTAAATGCTCTGTCCTAGTAATGGTTTCTGTAGAGAAATTATTATAATACTTATCAGGATCTATTCCATATTCATGTAGACAGACTTAATCTTAACTGATTTAATCAATGCCATGAAGTTTTCTCAACAAAGATGTCTGAATTTGCTCCAACATTCACATTTTACCCTCTTGTTCCGTGTTATATGAGAGCCAACACAGCACCTGCACATCTTATTTTTTTTTTTTTAAACTTTAAATCTTCTAGTAGCCACATTTTTCTTCCTTTTTTAAAATATACATGTTTGGGTTATCTAAAATGCTTTTGTATATTTTAAGTCAAATAAGCGTGCCCTTCATCCACAATGTGAGCACTGCACCAGGTAGGCATGAATTCACCCAATCCACCCACCTCTTTCCAGCCTACTTGATTTCTGCTGACTTGTACTTCCCTATGTGCACATAAGTGTAGACTGACTAGTTCCAATTTAGTGTTGAGTACATGCAGTATTCGTTTTTCCATTCTTGTGATACTTCACTTAGAAGAATAGTCTTCAGTTCCATCCAGGTTGTTATAAAAGATATTAGATCACCATATTTTTATGGCTAAGAAGTACTCCATGGTATATATATACGCCACCTTTTATTTATCCATTCATGTACTGATGGGCACTTAGGTTGGTTCCACATCTTTGCAAATGTGAATTGTGTCACTATAAACATTTGAGTGCAAGTGTCCAAATGGTAGGTCTACTTTTAGTTCTTTGAGGTATCTCCATAGACTTCCCATAGAGGTTGTATTAGTTTGCAGTCTCCCCAACAGTGTGTAAGCGTCTCTGTATCCACACCAACATCTGTTGCTTTAGGACTTTTTGATGAGAGCTATTCTCACTGGAGTTAGGTGGTTTTAATTTGCATTTCTCTGATGATTATAGATGTCGAGCATTTTCTCATGAGTTAGGCTGTTAGACTATATTTGAAAAATTTCTGTCCATGGCTTTTGCCTACTTCTAATGGGGTTGTTTTTTCCTTGTTGATTTGCTTGAATTCTTTGTAGATTCTGATAATTAGCCCTCTACTGGATGTATAGCATGCACATATTTCTCTCATTCTACCAGCTGTCCATTTATTCTAATGATTGTGTCCTTAGCTATGAAGAATCGTTTTAATTTGATCAGGTCCCATTGGTTTATTTTTGTTATTGCTATGATTGCTTTTGGGGTCTTCTCCATAAATTCTTTCCCTAGGCTGATATCGGTTAGAGTTTTCCCAACATTTTCTTCTATGATTCTTACTGTTTCATGTCTTAGGGTTTAAGTCTTTTACCCATTGTGAATTAATTTTTGTTGAGTGGTGAGAGATGTGAATCTTGTTACAGGCTTTTACATGTGGCTATCCAGTTTTCCCAGCACCATTTATTGAATAGGGATTCTCTTCTCCAGGGTATGATTTTGCCTTCTTTGTCTAAGTTCAGATGGGAATATGAGGATGATTTCAGAAACAAGAGACATAGAGCTGTGGGTCAGAACTCATACAGGCCTTAAGACTCATATAGGCCTTAAGACTGTATGAGTCCTGACCCACAAGTCTATGTCTCTGTTTTTCTGCCTGTGCATTTTTTTTTTTTTTGAGACAGAGCCTCAAGCTGTCACCCTGGGTAGAGTGCTCTGGCATCACAGCTCACAGCAACCTCCAACTCCTGGGCTTACGTGAGTCTCTTGCCTCAGCCTTCCAAGTAGCTGGGACTACAGGCGCCTGCCACAATGCCTGGCTATGTTTTAGTTGTAGTTGTCATTATTGTTTGGCAGGCCTGGACTGGATTTGAACCCACAACTCTGGTGTGTGAGGCTGGCACCTTAGCTGCTTGAGCTACAGGCACCAAGCCTGTGCATCTTTTTTGAGGAAGCAGAATAGCCTTACTTCCATGTTATAGCTAGATATAAGTCCAGAAATGTCAAAAAATCCATCACCCTTATCTAAAGCATAGGTCTCTTCTACTTAACAGCATCACCACCTGTTGAAGAATTTTAATATGAATTTGAGGTGATGCTGTACACATGTATACCAAAAACATGCTTAAAAAGCTAATATGGCAGAATAAAAAGGGTTTACTTACTATTCCATCTTTCTAGATTCTCTCAATTACTTCTTCTTTAAATCATCACAAAGCATTACATTTTTAATTTATTTATCTATTTTTGAGACAGTGTCACTCTGGTGCCCTGACTAGAGTGCCATGGTATAACTCACAGTAACTGATGAACAGTAATTGATCGTCGTCTCAATTTCACAGTAATTGATCCTCGTCTCAATTTTTCTATTTTTAGTAGAGACAGAGTCCCGCTATTGCTCAGACGGGTCTCGAATTCCTGAGCTCAAGCAATCCACCCACCTTGGTCTCCCAGAGTGCTAGGATTACAGGTGTGAGCCACCGTGCCTGGCCCACAATAGTTTATATTTTAAAAATAAAATAATTGACAGTCTATAAAATAAGTGACATACATTATCAATGATAGTGAGTACACACAACAAAAAGTACAACGACTGTACTAATTTACTACTAAATGGGGTAACATATAAAGAAGTATTTGGGACATTGCCTGGCCTACAGTTAGTACTCAGTAAACATTATCTGTCATTTTTGTTATTTTATTGAAGCCTGTGGAGTAAGGAAAATCAGCGAAAGTTTATTACATGTTTGCTTCACACAGTACTATGCCATGTATTGGAATACAAATTAGAGACCACAGTCATACTCTTGAAGACACTTAGAACAACAACAACAAAAAAAAAAATGAAAAAAGAAACTTAAAATATATATAAGCAGACATAAAATCTAAATAGGCAAAAATTCAGTAGGCTATACAATATCACTAGAACATCAGCTAAAATATAACAGTTGTGTAAGATACCATACAGTGAGAAAATGATGGAATTTCCAAAAGGGGAAAGCTCACGGGTACTGCCTAGGAAGTGTTTATTTATTTATTGTTTGGGATTCATTGAGGGTACAAAGAATTAGGTTACACTGATTGCATTTGTTAGGTAAAGTCCGTTATCCTAGGAAGGCTTTAAAGAGTAAGAATGGCACTAATGGCGACAGAGTTGGAGGTATGAAAAACAGAAGAGCAGTTTCAGTGATAAGGTAAATATTTCTTAAGGCCTGGACTAGTACAATGGTAGAGGCAGCAAATACAACATTACAGATCTAAAATTTACTTTGAATGTAAGAGTCAAATGTGACTGTTTGTGATTAAATGGATTTCAAGATAGAATATGTCAACTTTTACTTCCTTTACTGGGCGACAGAGAGTAGAAGCCCCAGAGTCCAGAATGACTACTGGTAGCTGCAAGTAGCCCAATAGGCTGGGGTAGAGACTAGTCAGTGGACAGTATTGGGCCAGCTAAGGAAGGCAAAATATTTTATTCTGCAAAAGATCCAATAGCTAAGACTAGCAGCCAGAAAGAACCTAGTACCTCCAATAAAGTATCAAAAATAGTTGAGGGCGGTGCCTGTGGCTCAAAGGAGTAGGGCGCAGGCCCCATCTACTGGAGGTGGTGGGTTCAAACGCAGCCCCGGCCAAAAACTGCAAAAAAAAAAGTTGAAAGAAGCCATTTTTTGGGGCCCCAAAAATATTGGTCCAAATTGACTGGGACACAGAAATTACCTAGATGAATCAGTTTTGGAGTGAAAGATAATAAACAATTTACTTGTATAGAAGCTGAGTTTCAGACAATATGCGGACCCCATGTTAATAGAAAGGAGAATTGTACCATGAGAACAAATGAGGTATTTCCTCCTGAGGAAAAAACAAAATTAAACCTTAAACGTCAGAGAGTGAAAGAGATGCAAAAGTCAAGAGAGCAGCTTGAAGAAATAGAAGCAGATGGAAAAGGATGGCTGAGGCGACTCCTCAAAGCTTTTAAGGCAGAAAAATGAAGCGTGCCAAGTATATGTGCACGACCAAACCAACAAAACAGTCTTGTACAGGAAAAATAGTGTCTGATTTTGTGAAAAACTGAAGAATAATGTAGAAAGAGCAAGTCACATGATATATCCTACCACAAAAGCACTAAGGCATGACTCAGAGATTTAACCCACAGAAAGCTATTAGTAGGTCCTCCCAGTGTGCGAGCGACAAACGCGCTGTGCCCCAGAAACAAAACAATCAGACCTTTATTCTCCCTCTCCATTCCTACCTACCTTCCTTTTTAAAATATGAGGATCAAAAAACTTTAACGATTTCAATGTTAATTTTAACCTATATCTAACAGTAAATCATCAATTTTACTGGTTATTCATTTAAAATTATGCTTTGTTGGAATTTATGAAATGGTTTCAACTTCTTTTTAACTTAGGAGCCTTTAAACTTTGAAAGTTCAGTAACAGTTGACATTATCAACTGACCATCTTTTTTGTTTTCAAATTAAGCACAGTCCAAAGATTTCCCATTAAATGATAGCCTTTTAAAAAAATTCCTTTTTTTAAATATTCCATCACCATTATAGATTCTGCAAAGCACAGCTTACGGGTAGTTTGGCCAGTTATGTCCTTTAATTTTTTTTTTTTGGGGGGGGAGGGGACAGAGTCTCAAGTTGTCGCCCTGGGTAGAGTGCTGTTGGGGGGATCACAGCTCACAGCAACCTCAAACTCTTGGGCTTAAGCGAGTCTCTTGCCTCAGCCTCCCAAGTAGCTGGGACTACAGGCGCCTGCCACAATGGCCAGCTATTTTTTTGTTGCAGTTGTCATTGTTGTTTAGTAGGCCTGGGGAAGGTTCCAACCCACCACCACCCTTGGTGTATGTGGCTGGCACCCTACCGAATGAGCTACGGGTGCCACCTGATGTTTTCTTAGTACCAATGATTTTTTTTTTGAGACAGAGCCTCAAGCTATCACCCTGGGTAGAGTGCTGTGGCATCACAGCTCACAGCAACCTCCAATTTCTGGGCTCAAGCAAGTCTCCTGCCTCTGTCTCCCAAGTAGCTGGGACTACAGGCGCCCGCCACAACACCCGGCTATTTTTTGGTTGTAGCCACCATTGTTGTTTGGCGGGTCCGGGCTGGATTCGAACCCACGAGCTCAGGTGTACGTGGCTGGCACCTTAGCCCGTTGAGCCACAGGCGCTGAGCCAGTACCAATGATTTTTTAAAGAAATCACCCATACAGCTTAAATTGGATGCCAGATTTTAGATAACTTTTTAATAAATATATACACATGCATACATATTTGCACAGATGTTTACTCATGTATTTATAAAGACGGAAAGGAACTTCTCAATACTTCATTCTGACTATGATGATTTAAGTGAAAAAATAGGCAAAAAGGTACTTCTTTAAAATGACATAAATGCAAAGAAAAAAATTAAGAATCAGATTATTTTATTAAAATTGTGACCTTAACAATAAAAAAAGAGATGAGATTAGAATTAAGGAAAACTATGATATTTAACCTGGCAGGGGTAAGAATAAAGAGAAAAATGCCAGGTGTGATGCTACATGCCTATAGTCCCAGCAGGAGTATCACTTGAACCCAAGAGTTCAAGGGCAGCCTGGGCAATATAATGAGAATTTGCCTAAGAAAACAAAAAGGAAGAAGAAAAGAGAAAAAAAGAAAAAGAAAAATTACGTATATTATTAATATATACTGGCTCACCCCCAAAGTTAAGTTGTTATAACAAGATAATACAATCATCTGAAAAATCATATGGAGAACACACTGGATTTCTTATCAAATGACTTTCCCACGCATCCTTGCATGACTGCTCTACAGCCCTCCTACTTCTTCTATCTCTTTGGATGACTCTTCTTCATCCCTGAGTTGGGAACTCAGGTGGTACTTAGCACAACCACACAGAATTAGGCACTTCCATGGGCTCTCAATGCCCCCTGCATATATCCAATCATGGTACACACATCACACTGTATTACAGTTGCTGCTTATCTGCCTTCTATTAGACGGCATCTAGTCCTCGAGAATAGGGTTTCAACCGTCATTCATTTTTTTAACACTATACGGCAAATAAGGTTTTGAATATATAATTTAGTGAGTCATGTCCTGTATCATCAACATGAACTGAAATATGGTGCTACAAGCTGGCCATGTCTGTAATCCTAGCTCTCTAGGAGGCCAAGGCGATTGAGCTCAGTACTAACCTGAGCAAAGTGAGACCTGGTCTCTACTAAAAATAGAAACATTAGCAGGCATTGAGGCTGGTGCCTGTAGTCCCAGCTACTCAGAAGGTTGAGTTAGGAGGACTGCTTGAGTCCAAGAGTTTGAGGCTGCTGTGAGCTAGGCTAACCCCACTGCATTCTACCCAGGTGGAAAAAAAGAGAGAAGAAATATGGCGCCATATGTAAAGAAAAAATCTTGCTGGTCAAAATATGAAGATATGCATCTTTTAGGGAGAATCTGTAGGCTCAAAGCTATGTCTTACACCTTTATAGTGTAAGTGGTATGATAACTTTTGTTTCTCCAGCATATTCATGCTTTCCACAAACTACTAAAGCTTGGCTTTGAAAGATAAAGAAACTCAAATGGAAAGGTTATGAATTAAAAATGGAGAAACTGGCTTGGCTCCCATAACTTAGTAGGGCACTGGCCACATACACCAGGGCTGGCGGGTTTGAGCCCAGCCTGGGTCTGCTAAAACAACAATGACAACTGCAACCAAAAAACAGCTGGATGTTGTGGCGGGCGCCTGTAATTCCAGCTACTTGGGAGGCTGAGGCAAGAGAATCTCTTGAGCCCAAGAGTCTGAGGTTGCTGTGAGTTGTGACACCATGGCACTCTACCGAGGGTGACATAGTGAGACTCAGTCTCAAAAATAGTAGTATGGAGAAACTACTTCACAATGGGACTTAAATCAGAAAAGGACGGTCTCCTGACCCAGGTGGAACTCCTTTCACTCAAGCAGCTGCGAATCTGCACTGTAATTCCAAGGAGATATCTAAGTTTGAGACCCACACAACTGGGATGGAGACATAAGCGCTAAACCTTGAATGGATCCAAAAAGAAGGCAAATAACAGCTGCCCCAGAGCAAGTGTTTCTTTGTTCCTCTGTCCTCCTTCTGCTTCGGCAACTCCTTCGCTTGCCCCGTCTTTCTCAGTTCTAGCCCACTTGTCAAAGCGAACTCACTAGGGAGGAGGAGTGGACACCTTCACTGGAGGAAAGGGGCGTGCTGATGGCCTTTCCAGGAACCCACCTGCCTGTCAGGGACAGGGAACTTCAGGCCTGGGCAGAAACTCTGGGCACAGAAAACAAGCAGAGCGCGTTCACTTCCAGCCACTCATTGAAATTTGTGACTAACAAACCTTGGAAGAAAAAGAAATGACCTCATATGCCCATTGTGGCCCGGGATAGAAACAGGCCTGTGCTGAAAGAATGAAAACAATGGCGAAAGACTTTTGAAAATCAGTTCCCACTAAACTTCATAAATTTGGGCTCTAGAAATAAGAATAATACAAGGGATTGGATATAGGGTTTGGGTCCTTCAATCGAAACATTAACTCTTACAAAATGCAGTACAACTTTAGAGGTTATGGGTCATCCTCTGGGAAGAATTTGGCAATCTAAATTAATCTTAGTTTGAAAATACCCAGACACTCTGAAACGCGCTGACCAAGTTCTGCAGGTAGATTATGGAGCAGAGAAGGAGTACCCTCCGTTAGCAACTTTGTATAAATGAACATCTGAAGTCAAGGAGGCGCTGGCACCCGCCTCCTTGCCCAGTGTTCCAGAAGACAATTACTGTACAACCTGAGGGCTCTAGTCTCAGCTTCTAGTCCTGTGACCCAGGTTTCCAGGTGATTGTATGGCAAATATTGCACTTGCTAACCTTTCACAAGGGCTTTTAGGTAACAAGAGAAAAATTAAACACCTCGGCACTAGGGCATATGCTTTCCTGGCAGCATCCTGGTAGCATCTGTCTATAAATTCAACAGCAGCATTATTTGAACACACAAGGCAGTTACGTGCCCTAGCAATGTATAGTCTCATCACTTTTCACATAAAAAGGAACCATATGCTCACTGTCCTTGTGTTTTCTCTGCAGCAAAATTTCAGCTACGCCATCACTACAATCATATATATATTCCTTCCAATGCCCCATCAAACTGTGATTATAATAGGGAGTAAAAATGACTCTAATCCTGGCTAGAGTTTATTGTTACTTACAACTTAGTTCTATGTTTATACTGCCCCATAATCATAAAGGTATGCACGACAGCATGGTTATTATAGAGACGTCCATTTGCTTAATGTTAAGTGTCAATCATCCTTGAGGTGCAAAAGTAAGATTTCAACTCGAGTGTCCCTGAATGATCAAAGCAGGGTTGTGAATCAGGGCCTGGGGTACCTAGCTGTTTTTCTCGTTCCTCACGTCGCTCCCGGGCCAGCCGCTGCCGGTCATCAACCCGTAGCACAGGCGCAGGGTCTGAAAATGAGATAAAAAATGTAAGATGAAGAGTGGATTAAAGAAAGGAAAGATATACACTGATGAACATCCTTTTCCGTCCAGTAAATCTGAAGAATGGATATTGTTACATGTCTTATGATAATTAGTACACCTGACTATAGTTACAGTGATAGTTAATAACAGCTTTTCTGAGAATTTCCAACCATTTTTTCCTTCTATTTAAAAATACAGTGTAAAATCATTCTGGCTATTTCAAGCAACAGATGTTTGCCAGTTAGAGGTGAAGCACTGGAGTCAGAGAGTCATGTTTAGTTTCTGCTCTGTCACTCGCTTGCCATGGAAATTTGGCCAAGTTACCCACCTCTCTCAAGAGGTGATGTGCGTTTTTATTACCTGTAAAATGAGGACAAAATAGAACTGATCTCGCATTACACTGATAATGAATGTTAATATTATATCATGCCTCGCACACGCATTCCAGTAAATGAATTCATTCACTTAACACATATGGAATGTGCCAGGCGCTCTATGTACACAGAAGACAGCGGTCAACAAAAACCTCAGCCTTCATGGGACTCACGTGCTAATTGGAAAGAATTTAATGAACAGGATAACTAAGTAAAACCAATAGGATGAAAAAAAGAGGAAATACATAGAATGTTAGACTGAGATAAATGCTAAAGAGAGAACAAATCAATGAAGGGGATTATGACATATCAGGAAAAGGATGTTTAAATTTTTAGATTTGGCTTAAGGAAACCTTCCCTGTCAGAACTTCTATCTGTAAATATCCGGTAGAAGTAAGGAAGCTAGCTGTTCACAGAGTCCATAGTAAGTCAGTGCAAAGGTCCTGAGGTTGCAAATCCCTAACGTGTCCAAAAATGGCAGGGAGATCTAAGAGACTAGAAGAGAATAAGGTCAGCAAGCAATGGGGCTGGAGACACGAGGGAGAGGCCATGGGGCTCACTGGTCATAGTGAGGACCTTGGATTACATAGGGTGGGAGGTGCAGCAGCTACATTTAGAGACTCAGCCTGACTGTTGATATATAAAAACAACATACTAACGACCACACAATAATTAAACTTAAAATCAAGTTTTTCTTTCTACTAAACTTACATTACATTTTTAGAAGCTTATGTTAAAAATGGGAACCTAACATAAATACATTAGAGACGACATGGTAGTGCTTCATCAACAAATTTAAAGGCCTTGCATCCCAAATGTCTCTTAAACTTTATAGAATTTGTACATTTAAGGGAAATAAACACTAAATAAAAGCCCATTAGGAGCCTATAAAGCAGGCAGTGCGGATGATGAGCAAGACCAGGTGACGATATGTTAAACTTCGGAGGATCCCTCACCAGCTCACAATCATTATGATAATTTTTTCAGATTCCCTAATCATCTACAAAGTTCCACATATTGCTAATGTAGGAAAATATGGAGGCTGGCCCCCAAAGGCTTAATTGAGAAACAGAAAAACGGCCACGTGGACCCTCTCAGGCATTCCTTAAGGGCCATTCACAGGGGATTTTGCTGTCATTTGTTTCTGGTGAAAGAAAATGATGCCAAACGGTATTTTGAAGAAAGAAAGAACTGAGCACAAGTCAAGATGAAGTTAAAAGAAAGACCTTTAAGCCCAGTTCAGTGGCTCACATCTGTAACTCTAACACTCTGGAGGCTGAAGCAGGTGGATTGTTTGAGCTCAGGAGTTTGAGATCAGCCTGAGCAAGAGGGAGAACCCCCCCCATCTCTATAAAAATAGAAAAAATTATCTGGGTGTGGTAGGGGCCTCTGTAGTCAAAAATTTTAAAAGACATCAATTTTTTTTTTAAGACCTTTAAAGAATAGTTATCATTTAAATAACACTCCTTAAATAATCCTACGCCCTTCTGGATTCTTGGGCGTAGACTTCTGACTGAATCCAAATTTTTCTTTTTGGGACATAGAGTCTAACTCTGTTGCATGGGCTAGAGTTGCATGGAATCAGCCCAACTTGTAAATTCCCACCCTGCCAGGCACAGAACAAATCCTTTTAATAACACCAACCTTGAGAGCCTCAAGTCATGAAATAGCTGGTGCTCCTGAAGTAATGAGGCAATGCCCAATTATGCAATGTAATGGATAAAAGGTACTTTAAAGTATTTTTCAGGTGTATGTTCCAGAAACAGCAGTGTAAGAGTGGCATTGATTTCTTCTTATACTTTGGTTTTGCCTAATCTCTGTGCTATCATTTCATATAAAAATTATGTTCCTCCCTTGAAACAAACTGCATCCTTTCAGATAATATGTAAGAAACAAGGCTCTATACAGTACTACATAAATGTATCAATTAATCACTATAAATAAGGCCAATGCTTAGGACTGCCAGAGTTCCCATGGCCCTCCTTTGAGATCAGTGCTGAAATAATTACTATTTATCTGGAATTACATTAGGGAAACTAAAGAATTAATGCAACCTTGAAACTTTTTCAGGAACAAAACATCTGTAACTTTACAAACTGTTTTGTTCTGGGTTCAGATACTCATGTTTGAGTATATGGCCCTTCTAGGACCACAGGGGACATGGCCAGCAGCTATGCTCATGCTTAAAAACCACCACACAGGACTTCCATAACATGTTTGAGATGTAAAATAGCCACAGTTTGAATATGCATAAATGCTTTTTAAATCAAAGAGACATCCTAAACCTAATGAGTATAAATATAGGCGGTAAAGGAGGGAAGGAAATTCAGTTAGAATTTACTGGGTTAAAAGGGACTGTGGTTATAGGCATGAGCTACCAGGCAAGGCAGTTCACGCCTATAATCCTAGCATTCTGGAAGGCTGAGGCAGGAGGATCTCCTGACCTTAGGAGTTCAAGACCAGCCTCAGCAAGAGTGAGATCCCACCTCTACTAAAAACAGAAAATATTGGCTGGGCATGGTGGATGTTAATAATCCCAGCTACTGATGAGGCTGTGGCAGAAAGGTCTCTTGAGCCCAGGAATTTGAGGTTGCTGTGAGCTAGGCTGATGCTATAGCACTCTAGCCCCGGTGACAGAGCAAAAGTCTGTCTCATAAAAAAAATAAAATAAAATAAAAAGGACTGTGAAAAATCATTTAGGTCAGGATGCCCATATCTGGTTAAGACAATGCTCAAAATATCCCAAAATATAGTATGTACTTTCTTCCCCATCTCCCCATGTTCTAGAGAATGAAAATCAACAAACTGCTTTAGCCAGACATTCCCATGACTCATATCCCATAAAATCAAAAGTTTTACTGAAGCCGGATTCTCTGACATGTATCCTTTCATATCATCCTTTGGAGAGAATCAGGAAAATAACATGGTGATTTCTAAAATAAGAACTGTATTTATAGCTTTGCTTATCTGTATATACAAAAAAGCAGATACAGGGATGCTTCAAAAGACACAATCAGAAATGAAATGTTTCCTCATTTAACCTGACGTAGGCAACATAAATCAAATGGTTCCATAAAGAGATGGCCAAATGGGATGGAGAAGATTTTTTTGGCCATTGTGCTTTCTACACACTGTGTGTACATTTCTCTTATCACACTGGTAGTTACATGTTTGAATGGTCTATCCATATGTTGGTTTACTTCATCATACTGTCAGCTGGAGGGTAAGAGAGTATGTCTTTTAATATGTCCCTATTGCCTCCATGGTGCTAACACTAGATGAATAATGAGTTATTAGGATATAAAAGTATAAACTGTACAATGAAGAATGGTAAAATTTAGAAGCAATGGTAGGTGAGGAGAATAAGAGAAATGAAACAGAAATGAAACAGAGAAATGAAACTACAACAGTTTAGCACTGTTAAATTCTCACTGGAAACAAATGGATTTTTGTGCTAAAGAACTTGTACCTCTCAGGGACACTCACTTGGGTACAGGAATTAAGTAAGGTCTACTAGCCTAAGCTCCCTGAGGGAGGTGGGTGGCTATGATGTTTGTGCATACAGTACGTCCCAGGCATAGAACTCAGTAAACTTTAGACAATAGTTGGAAAGTGGGTGGACACATGGTTGGATAAATGACTCAATGAAAAGGCAAGCTAGGTGGGGAAACTTCAGTGTGCTAATTAAAACTCCACTGAAACTGCACTTTGTTTTCCTTAATGGCTGCTCAACAATATTTGCAATAGTACTTACTATTGTCTTTCATGTAAGTGACAAGGAAGACTTATCTGCTCTGTTTCAGACCTTTTCCACATGAAAAAAGAATCACAAAACTAAATACAGCATAATACAGAATATTTTCTATAAGACTAGAGTCAGTTATTTCCATCTTTATTCTCACAGATTCACTGTTCTTGAGTGTCTTTGGCTGGAGAATAGGCTTCCAAGAACAGTGTGGGGTATTCTCTTTGCTTTGTCTTCCCTGGTCTCTTACTGTCATTCCACACATTGGTCCCTCCTAAGAGCCACACAATGGTTGCTAGATACCTGGAAATAACTGCAATGTCTATTCAATTATTTGTTTTATGTTTACAGACTGTTTGCTTCTTTGTATCGCTGAATGGAACAGACCATGAATCACAGGCTATTAAATGAAATTACGGTGTAGGTGTACAATCATTGCAAGGAACAGAGAACAAAAACATAATTCTATACAGCTTTGCTGTGTGTAAAGATTACTTTAAATAGTTTTTTGAAAAAGTCACAAAAGAGATAATAATGTTCAGCATACAGGCACAAAAAATGGTGTCATGTCTTTTAAAATGGAATAGTAAAAGTATTATCTCTTATAAGCTGCTTGACAAACAAATGCACCCACATATACCATCTTATTGATGGTCACAATGATTCTGAGAGGTAAGCAGGCCATGTTTGAATCTCCATTTTACAGAGAGAAAAAAAACCAAGGCTTTGAGAAGTTCTCATATTTAATTTCGTGCAAGCCAGTAGAGTGTGTGCTTTGGTAGTAGGGTAAAAACTAAGTTCTCCTAAATTCTAGCTTTGTTTAATGTGCAATTCATTAGCATGTCTTGAAGGCTCTAAGGATAACCTTCATTTGCTCACAGTAAATGCCACGCACTGTACCTGGTTTATTTCCTGAGTGGCTGCTATTTTGTCCTGAAGGTGCAGAGGAGAGGCGGTTGGAGGCAGTCTTCCTATCTTGCTCTTTATAGTTGTCAGGAGCTACACAAATAAGAAAAGAGAAAAGATGTTCTTGGTTTTTAAAATTTCTTCAGAAACATCCACCTATTCAACATTTACCGTTAACCTGGGTAGATTCAGGAACTGAAAGTATGCAGTCATAACCTGTGTCCTCAAGGAGCACACAGTTCAGTGGGAAGGACACGTCCAGAATCAGCCTGAGCTTGTGTGACCAACCCTGCAGGGGTATCATGGGTAGGGGCCACACAGCACGTCTCCTCGCTGTCCCAGAGTACAGACCCCTGGAAGCATCGCTGAAACCTAGTCTTTCATCTTAGTTTTTCTTCTATTTTTATACATCCTAAGATTCCCACCTCCTATGACCTTAGTTTTTATGAAGCACTATTGGCTTAGAATATATTTTAAATGTATTCATTTCTTTCCTGCCTTGGTGTATTCAGCATCATGTAATCATTTTCTGGCAACTGAGAATCTGTAGTAGCCCTAGGTCCTGACAACAAACATCATCTCTAACTAAATATCACGTAACAGCAAACGGTGAAAATTAGAAAGACTTAAACACATGTTCAGTACAACTCATGTTTCTGAATAAGCCCTCCATAAAAGCTTTTTTGTGTGTGTGGGGGAGGCTGTAGCTTAATTATGCTGAAATTCAAACGTAAGGCCTGGTTTAAAGATGATACCTGGTACTTACTAGTCGGGTGATCTGAATGTTACTTGACTTTTCTAAGTAGGTCATAGAGGGTGACACTGCCTAACTCAGAGTCGCTGGGAAGATGCGTGTTCAGCACCTACCATAGACTCTGGTATGTCACACTTGCAGAGCCAGCTACTTGGGAGGGTGAGGTGGAAGGATTGCTTGAGGCCGGGAATTCAAGACCAGCCTGGGTGGTAAAACAAGACGGTCTCTTTAAAAAAATAAATAAAAAGAGACCGTTGCACACATTAGGCATTTAACAAATTTTCAGGCCCTTTTCTTCCAACTTCAATGCTCTTCCACAAAGTCCTGGCACCGCACATGCGCAGCACCTGTGGAGTCAGCAAACCTGGCTCTGCTACTTAGGAGCTGTGAATCCTCAGCACGTCACTTAACCTGTCTTAATTTTCTCATCTGTAAAGGGGAAAAGTTTAGTTTCTGAGTTGTGAATAATGCAGAGAGGCAGTTCACTGCCTAGCCCATGGTAAGGCTCAATAATGGCAGAAAGTATTTTCAGCTGTCTCTCTGAGGGAAGTCAACCCCCGTTGGTATGTTGACAGTGGTCCTGGGGAGCAAGTGACCAATGTGGCAGGAAGGTGTGGCTCAGCTGCTAGTGTCCGAGGTTTTCAGTTCACCTATAATTAATTATACCTTCCGGGGGCTGTCAGGTGGGCTGAACTTACCAATGTGATTTTTAGGGGATGCCCTGGTATGGGAAGAGGGAATCAGTCTTCCTAATTTGGGGCTTGGAGAAATGACAGTTTTCTAAGATTTAATGTCTTTCCTTACATTAAGTAAATATGAACCTTTAAAAAAAAAATCCTCTCCATCACAATAATGGGAAAATAAAGCCTTGTAAGAGATTTTTTTTTTTAAAAAAAAAAACCAGGTACAGAGAATTTCACTGCTTAAGAACTGAATGAAAATAGAAATTTGTTTGCTTTCAGATTTCCAAAATTTAATATCTGAAAATCCTAGTTAAGTAGCAGATGGGACTACATATACCCTTTTAGAATTTACCATTAAAAAATACAACCATTTAAAACAACTCAGGTGCCTTTCCAGTTATTGTTTATGCGAATCTCTCTTGTTTTTTAAAAGAAAAAACTAACTGAGCCATGTACGATGATGCTCAATAAGTCTTTACGAGGCTCATAAAATTTTTATTGATCTTCCTGCTAACTTGAAAGCTACATTTCCATTAGTGTTACATGTGAGCGTTAGAGGAAAGACAAGAGGAAGGGTCTAGATAAGCACCACTACTGTGGCCTGGGACTCTCTTTCTGATGTATTGTCGAACAAAACACAGATGCAGCAGACCTTCGGAGCCTTTATCTAGTATAAATTCTCTATGTGCAGTAAGTGCCATAAAAGTGCTTTTACATTCCACATCCTTTACCATTCATTGTATTCCCTGCAATGTCTTCCTATAAAGGTTGTGGGGTTTCTTTTGTTTTTTTGTTTTTGAGACAGAATGTCACTATGTCACCCTTGGTAGAGTGCCGTGGCATCACAGTTCACAGCAACCTCAGTCTCTTGCCTCCGCCTCCCAAGTAGCTGGGACGACAGGCACCCACCACAACTCCTGGCTATTTTTTTGGTTGCAGTTGTCATTGTTGTCCAGCAGGCCCGGGCCGAGCTCAAAATGGTCAACCTTGGCACATGTGGCCGGCACCCTACTCACTGAGCTACGGGCGCTGCGCCAGGTTGTGGGGTTTTCACTGCTTTGTTTCTCCTTCTGGCTGCATGGTCCAGTTCAAGAGTCTCCTCTCAATGACTCAAACTGACTGATCCAACAAATGACCTGTTAATTCAGTTAAAACATTGGGTTCTGAAGACATCAGAACTACAACCTTTGCATCATCTGAGTTTAAATCTCACTAAGCAGTATGTGGACTTGACATCCAGGAGGATAATATTTTAGTCATGATTTTTTTTCTTTTGAGACAGAGTCTCACTATGTCACCCTTGGGTAGAGTGCCGTGGCATCACAGCTCATAGTAACCTCAAACTCTTGGGCTTAAGTGATTCCCTTGCCTCAGTTTCCCAAGTAGCTGGGACTACAGGCGCCTGCCACAACACCCAGCTATTTTTTGTTGCAGTTGTCATTGTTGTTTTAGTTAGCCTGGGCCAGGTTCGAACCCACCACCCTCGGTGTATGTGGCCAGCACCATAACCACTGTGCTATGGGCGCTGAGCCAATTCAGTTGCCACTTTTTATAAAACATGGAATGTGGGCTGGGAAGCAGCAAAAGTTTAGAACTCCATTTCCAGCTCTGTACAATAGTCCCCCCTTTTCTGTGGGGCGCAGGTCTAGGACCCCCCACTGGATGTTTGAAATTGTGGACAACATCAAACCTTATATACACTATGTTTTTTTGATCTGATAACCCAGATGTCTACTAAGTGATTAATGGGTGGACTGCGTCTATAGCATAGATCTGCTGGACAAAGAGATGCTACACATCCCAGGTTGGATAGAGCTGGAGGACATAAGATTCATGCTCCTCAGAAAGGCACACAATTTAAAACTTATGAATTATTTCTGGAACTTTCCATTTAATATTTTTGGACTGCTCTGACTGTGGATAACTAAAAACTTGGATAGTGAAACCTCAGATAAAGGGGAAGTTTAAGTGCTTCTGCTACTGTACAAGCACTTCTCTGTTACACTGTTCAACTGGACTTTGTAGACCTATAACCCCCCTATAGCTGTGGGGACACAGCTTTGAAAGCATGATGAAGAACACAGAACTAGAGGTTAAACCACATAAAATAGCTTTTTCGCAGTAAAAAATGGTTGAATATTAGCAATTTCATACCTTCAATCAAATAGTTTCAATCTATGCAGAAAGAAGTTAACACAGCAGGCCTCAGGCTACTATTCTTATATTTGTTTCAAGTATTCATATAAATTTATTCCTTATATTTATTCAAATATACCTGCCAAGAGTATTATAATATCTCAATCATAGATATTCAATGTATAACCAATGTCATTTATAAAGTCTGCATTAGAACAAGAAGGAAATATAGCAACTGTATAACTCCTAATGACTTTTCTGATTATTCCAGAAAATAGAGAGCTTCTCTTTAGTTTACGTTTCTCATAATTACATGAAGTAATGATGTGTAGTAATGCTCAAAGTTCAGGAGAGCTAGCATCAGACAAACCTGGTTTCACTTCCCGCACCACCTCAGTTTTCTTCCCATTTACATTTATTCAGACAGTACCTTACTCAGTAGGAACACCTTGTGCTTGGTACTGGACATAACATTATTAAGTGAATAATGTTATCTCCTACTATCATTTCTATTGCCTTTTCTTGTCCTCTATTTCTACGTTACAGTGTGTTTGGGGGCTTTTGATTCTCCCAGTAATGTGTATCTTCTCTTGGAAAAATCATCTCCTGATACCGCCTGAAGCACTAACCCTACATCAGTTAAGTATGTATTTATAATTATCTTCTCTCAACAGAGTTACAGTCTTTCCCTTTAGGGAATATATGCTTATGCATCTCTGCTATCACTTGAAAATATGTCAAAATCTGAACTAAATATCCTCACAAAATAAGGCAATCCTTAATGTCAGTCTCTTTGTTACTATTCTTGGAACCACCATATTCCCAGGCTCAGAGACGTTAAGTAATTTTTTCAACAAACATTTATAGATGCTGGCATGGGCCAGAGACTATGCCATGAGCAGAAGTTACAAAGATCATGAGACAAAGCATCTGCTTCCAAGATGCCCATCATCCTTTGGAGAAGACAATGTGCACATACATGAAATTACAACAATAGACCAATTCAATTTCTAAAAAACTAATAAACCACAGAAGGTTTAATAACCAAATAAATGATGTAGTGTTACAGGGATTCAGAGGTGGAGAAAAGCGCTATAGGGGGCAGTGGTTACTGGGCAAAGACAGAAGACTGGATACATCTGGACACAAGAAATTGCAACAATAGACCAATTCAATTTCTAAAAAACTAATAAATCACAGAAGGTTTAATAACCCAATAAATGATGTCGTTTTATAGGGATTCAGAGGTAGAGAAAAGTGCTATCGGGGGCAGTAGTTACTGGGCAAAGACAGAGACTGGATACATCTGGACACATAAAGAGGAAAGTGGAGAAGGACCCTTGGCGGGGTGGTGTGGTGTGAAGGAACATGAGACAACTAGGCAGGACAGTGGGTTTGGGATGGCAGGCAGCTGCAAACACAGCAAGAGAAACAATCTAAAGGCAATGCCTCCCTGAGTTCCAAGAGTTTGGACTTTATCATGACGGCAACAGAAAGTCATCGAAGCATAACCCATAGAACTTCTGGCCCTGAGCTACTTTAGCTTCAGTGGATTCTGGGTAAATGAAAAGCCAAGTCTAACAAGCCTGCTGTAAGTGACTTTACAAAGGTTATCATCTTGAAAAACAACAAAATGAAATCACACATCCTAACAACTCTGCATTCTATACAATTTAGTAACTACTCAGACTTGTCCGTTTACCTTTATTATGAACCAAGAGCTAACTATTTGACCATAAATGGGAAAAAAGTGACATGAATGAACACAGTGAAACTTATGTCTGTAGCTAAAGAAAGGAGCAGCCGGGGAACAGCAGAGTCTGTGTGGTCTCCCTAACAGGAGCAAAGGTCAGCTCCCGCAGCACCACAGCCAGACCACCCACCAGATACGAGACTCCAGCCACAAATGCCAGTGAGGAGCAGCAGCAGGTAGGAGGAGGGCACAGTGCCTGCTGGGAAACAGGGTGTGCTTTTGAAGCTATTTTCAGGTAGGTCAAAAAGTTAACACATGGGCAGAAATTGGTGGTGTTAATCTTCTCCACTATGCAAGCTTACAGGTACTGTGCCATGGCAATTTAAGTAACTATAGATGCTAAAAATAGCACAGTCTAATTTGCCTTTCTATACCAGCTATACTCTAATTTGCCCTTGTAAACCCATTACATGGTGTGGTGTAATATCTAACCTTCACATTTAACCTGATAGTTTGACACATCAGTAAGAATAATGAACCATTTCTTTAATACTATTGCTCACTTCTTGTTGTAAAAGCAGATGCAACTGAATAGTTTATTATTGACATTATTATTAATTTAGTTATATTATAACTATTAATATATTAGTTATATTAATAGTTATATTAAACTATAATATATTATTAGTTTATTATTATTTGATAATTATGAATATTTTATTCATTCACAGAATCCTCCTGCTGACAGAAATAACTCAATTAAGATTTATTTTCCTGCTCTGTAAATTACTGGTTAAAAAAAAAAAAAAAGATTTATTTTTTCTTTGTATTTCATGTACTCCATATAAAACAAAAGTTATGTGGTAGCTATAGTAGATTGCATTAGAGGATGGCAGCAATGGTGAAGGTTTTAAAATCTGGGAGGCAGGGTGGTGCCTGTGGTCCAATGGACTAAGGCGCCGGCCCCATATGCCAGAGGTGGTAGGTTCAAACCTAGCCCTAGCCAAAAACTGCAAAAAAAAAAAAAAATCTGGGAGGAGTTCATTCAGAATTGACAGAGATTAAAAGTTAATTTCTGATTTCTTTATCTCTTCATAGTGGAAAAAAAATTTTAAATGCATGACAGTCAAGGAAAATGATATTCAGCCAAAAGACCAAGAAATTGGCTCAATATTGAGACTGTACAAACCCAGCAGAGGCCAGGCTTGATGGCTCATGGCTACGATTCTAGCATTTTAGGAGACTGAGGCAGGAGGATCACTCGAGGTCAGGAGTTAGAGACCAGCCTGACACAAACCCTGTATCTATAAAATGAGTGGTGGCTCATGCCTGTAGTCTCAGTTATTTGGGAGGCTGACGTGGGGGGATGACCTTAGCCCCGGAGTTTGAGGATAGAGTGAGCTATGACAATGCTGCTGAACTCTAGCCAGGACAGAGAGAAACCCAGCCAATAAGCAAACAAAAAACTAACACAAGGACACTGATTTTATAAATATGTAATATAATCCAACACTGTATATGACAGAATCTACCACGGATACCACCCTGTGTTCTTATAACTGACACTAAAGCATGAAAATGGAACAGAGACATGTAGTTATTTATTTTGATTTATAAGTATCAATTTCCAAAGAGAAGTTAAGGTAGTTGTATTGCAATGTCAAGACCTATATATAAGATGATCAAAATACTGACATCACCATAACTTTTCCAAACCAAATCTATTTGTGTGCTAACTTATGCACAATAGGGAATATATAAATATCATGTAAATAATAGCAAAAGATAATTTTATCAAAACAAGTCACCAAAATACTCCTACATGATAAGGAGTGGGCTAATTGTTTGCTCTAAAAAGCTGATGTTTAATCATAGCCATCGTATTCTGAGCTTTAAGGAACAGACTCCAAGTAACGGAACATTGGTATTTAGTCTTTTGACATTTGGCCAATTGCAGTTCTACCAGAGCAACTTCGGTGGGGGGGAGGGGTCTGCCTGCCATCTTTATAATTTCCATATTTCTAGTGTTTAGCCCACTCCCTGGTACATATGTGACATTCTTATTTTTTAATTAAAAAAAAAAATTTTTTTTTTTTTTTTTTTGAGACAGTCTCACTCTGTCACCCTTGGTAGAGTGCTGTGGTGTCATAACACACAACTTCAAACTCTTGGGCCTGAGCAATCCTCTTGCCTCAGCCTCCCTAGTAACTGGGACTACAGGGGTGTGCCACCATGGCCTGCTAGTTTTTTCTATTTTTGGTAAAGATGGATGGGGTCTGGCTCTTGCTCAGTCTGGTCTCAAACTTCTGAGCTCAAGCAGTCGACCCACCTTGGCCTCCCACAGTGCACATATGTGATACTAAATGGATGCATAAAGAAGGGAGAAAGCGATAGAGAGTGGCACATGATAGCACAAGTTCAGAAAGAAAAAGTATTAATGACAAGATTAGTAACAAGAAAAAGAAGATATTCTTATTTTTGGTTTGACTGTTAAAATTGTAGAAGTGAGAAAAAGCTGTCAGATCAAGGTCATATCCACCTCGTGTCAGAAAAGAAAAAATATTTCATGTTATTCTAGGATGGTTTCAACCTTATATCAAGCAAGACTCAAAATAAATGAATGTTTATGCAGCCCCTGAATAGAATGGTCTGCCCAATATCACCGACAACACAATTCTCAGAAATTACAGTGACATTCTCTAAATACAACAAAAAACAGGTTGAGTATACCTAATCCGATAATCTGAAATCTGAAACACTTCTGGTCCTAAGCATTTGGGATAAGGGACACTCAACCCATGTTGTCTAGAATGCACGGGGAAGAGCCTTTCTTTCCAAGAGCCAATAGTGGAAAGGCTGTGGAATGAGCAGCTCATCTTTAAGATGTTTGTAAACTCCACCCTTTTCCCAAAGCAATTTAATAAACTTCTTTTGATAATCTGCTTGTTAAATAGCCAAAGCAACATCCACCTTAGCTAAATATGAGAAAAAGCTTATTTCAGAACGTTCCATGTATTTTGTGGAAACTCCAGTGAATCACCTGCTAAGCTGTGCTGTTTACCACTAAAAGCAGCTCCTTGATTCATGTTACATACTCTGTCTGACACATTTAGCTGACAGGAATAAACATTACACACTTTAAAATGCAACCAAAAAGGCTTTTATCTAATAAATAAATAAAACAAAAACCTTCCTTCAGCCAGCTGGCAATACCAAAAATAAAACAGAAAAGGCTGTATTTTTCACCTGCATTAATATAAAGCAGATTAGCAGGCAAGCCTTTACATCCACTGGTGACTTGCTCTCCTGGTGACTTATCACAGTCACAACGCTAGCTACTACACAAATTACTCCTGGCCTACAATATGAATAATATTTATGATTAAGTAAAGGTCAAACTCCACAAATGGGGAGAAAAGTCTAACCATATCAAAGTTTTCCAGTTACACTGAGAAATGGTGATTCAGAGATTGTAGTTACCTGTCTAAATTTCAACCCCTAGTTGGAATTTATCAAGTCAGACCCAATTAATTAAACTCACTGTGTAATTAGAAGAAACTATTTAAATAATTTATGAAAAGAAAAATAATTAGAACTCAACTTTATTATACTTTGCTTAATTAAAATAACCAACTGAAAGAGGTTGTTTTTACTTTAATAGGATCATAATTTACTTTAAAGAAAACTAAAATGGCTAATGCTGATTTTTACACAATGATTACTGTTTGCCACAAAATAGAAAAACTTTCTTTTCTTCTTCTTTTTTTTGAGAAAAGGTCTTGCTCTGTCCCTCTGGTCTCATCATAGCTCACTGCTGTCTCAAACTCCTGGGCTCAAGAGATCCTCCTGCCTCAGCCTGCCAAGTAGCTGCGCCCATATGCCACCAGGCCGAGCTAGTTTTTCCTATTTTTTCTAGAGACTGCCCTCACCTTGTTGTCCAGGCTGGCAATCCTCCTGTCTTGGCCTCCCAAAGTACACAGATTACATCTACAAATCATCATGCTTGGCTAGAAAAATGCAAAATAAAATTATCAAAGCAGAAAATATACAGTTCTTAGAAATAACCCCCCAGAAGCAGTGGACTCTTTTTAAGTATCACCTTTGTCAAGAAATTTGAATGTAATTTTAATCCTATGAGTATCAGTCAACTGAGTTTAAATAGTGAAATAAATATGTATACGCACTAGTGCAAAATACCAATCACTGACCATTTTTCCTCTGTAGAAAATAATACTAAAATACTTTAAACCTTCTTTTTTTGTGTGTGTGGTTTTTGGCTGAGGCTGGGTTTGAACCTGCCACCTCTGGCATATGGGGCCAGCGCACTACTCCTTTGAGCCACAGGCACCGCCCTACTTTAAACTTTCTTATGTAAACTTTGTAGAGTTGACTAGGAATGAGGGGGAAGTACTAAAATGTTAGGTTTATCCCAACTCATTTCCAGTAATCACTAAACATTTAATCACAGTTTAAAATTATGCACCAATGCATTCTCACTCACCATACTGTCCTGTGCCACCCATCATTCATTCTACATCTGTGACATTGTTTCTTTCCCCCCTCACTGCAAAACCAGCCTCACCATCTCCAACTATTTACACCCAGTCTTACATTACGGGTCACTCCTGGTACTGTCCTTTGTACTGGTTTTCATAAATGTGTAATGACATATGTGTATATCCACCAGTAGAGTTTAACATATAAAATTCAATCCATTTATCAGAGTCCAGGTCAAGTCTCTTTCTCATAAATCTTTTTTAGCTATTCCCATCATATTTCTTTCTCTGACATTTACTATATTCCAGTCTGACCATACTATTTAGCATTTGATTTCATTCTAATCATTTTCAGAATGTATGTTTCCAAAGTTCTAAAATACTGATAGTCTCATGAGAAGAACAAAAAGGTTCCATAGTTTTAAAAAAAGGAAGGATGAGGAAGGGAGAATGCTTGGTGCAGTAATTTTCTCTCAAAAATTCATACTGCAAGTGTGCAAGGGGAAGGAGCTGTGTCATTTCATGCTGGTTACCCAATAAATACCCATTCTCTAATGCTTCTTTTCCAACAGAACTCTCATTGGCCATGAGACACAGATCTGGGCAATAGTTGAAAAGTGAAGTTGTTATGTGGGGTTTGTGGGAATGACTCTGATGGCATGAACCTGTTCCCTCTTTACTCTCTCCTTTTCCTCCTGCCTTGAGTGTGGATGAGATGCCCCAGGTAGAGCATCCATCTTGAAACTGGGAGGCTGTCATCAGGGAAAGCCCAAGGGAATACAGAGATCCAGCCCCACATTTTTAAGCTGCTGGACTAGGACCAGCAACTCTTTACCTCCATATTTCCTGTAAGAAAGAAAGAAGAAAACTCCTAATTTCTTTAAATCGCTGTTTTGGAGGATTCTATCCTCACAATTAAAAATAATCCCTAGGGTGGTGCCTGTGGCTCAAAGGAGTAGGGCACCAGTCCCATATCCTGGAGATGGCGGGTTCAAACTCGGCCACGGCCAAAAACTGCAAAGAAAAACAAATAAAATAAAATAAAATAAAATAATCCCTAAACTGATACAGAGATCCCATTCACTAAAGAATGAAGTCCACAGATTTACAAATCTTTCAGATTTGGCCCCAGCCCACACTTAACAGATTCCATTCCCTCAATTCTCCAACTCTCGGGCCAAGTCAGATATCCCTGATGGCTGGAGGAGAAATTCTAAATGGTGGTGAGATTCACAAAAGGTGGAAGAAATGATATTTGAGTATGTATATAGCAGGGGCGGAGGGAGGAATGAGATAATAAAAAACTATGAAAGAGGCTCGGCGCCGTAGCACAGTGGTTACAGTACCAGCCTCATACATCAAAGTTGGCAGGTTCGAATCCAGCCCGCGCCAGCTAAACAACAATGACAACTGCAACAAAAAATAGCCGGGCATTGTGGCGGGCGCCTGTAGTCCCAGCTACTTGGGAGGCTGAGGCAAGAGAATCACTTACACCTAAGAGTTTGAGGTTGCTGTGAGCTGTGACGCTACAGCACTCTACCAAGGGCCACATAGTGCGACTCTGTCTCAAAAATAAATAGGCTCAGCTGGCACGTAGCACAGTGGTTACGGCGCCGGCCACATACGCTGAGGCTGGCGGGTTTGAACCCAGCCCATGCCAGCTAAACAACAATGACAACTGTAGCAGAAAATAGCCAGGCGTTGTGGCAGGTGCCTGTAGTCCCAGCTACTTGGGAAGCTGAGGCAAGAGAGTCGCTTCGGCCCAAGAGTTTGAGGTTGCTGTGAGCTGTAACGCCACAGCACTCTACCAAGGGTGACATACTGAAACTCTGACTCAAAAACAAAACAAACAAACAAACAAAGACTATGAAAGAGAACACATGAACTAGAAGGAAAAATAATGCGAAGCTAGATGGTGGTTCCATGATAAAAATATTTCATATGCAGTGTCTTAGACAATGGCCTTTCATTCAAGACATTCATAAGCGGGTTGGACATACTGAGGGGTTCTCTACATACTTCCTATTTCAGCTTCTCCTTCATTTGGTACATCATAAATCCTACATATTCCAATTTCCTTCTGAAGTCAGGCAGTCAAACAGGTGCTGGGTCATCATATTAAAGCATATCAGCTTTAGTTTTGCAAACAGCAGGAGGAGCAGTCAGGAGATAAAAATGAGTGAAAGATGGCATATCTGGGTTTTAATAAAATTTGTAACAGTAATCAATTTCACGGGAATTTAAACACCTGGGAAACCAGTAGAATTCTGAAAAGAATGAGAAGGGTTCCCAGATCAAACCTAGTCATCTAGGATAGCTCTTGGTAATTCCCAAGCCATGATTCTTTTCCTCCTCAAAAAGTATGGTAAGGCCCTACTTTAACTGCAACTCACAGCCTCCCTATCAACTATTGTATAAATACTTCCTTAATACCAGAAATGCATTAATTGCACACTTGCTTATAGAAAGAAATAAAAGTAAAATTTTAAATTGTTATCTTAGTTTTATTTTAAAACATATTAGACTACGGGCAACTCCTGTGGCTCAAGGAGTAGGGCGCCGGCCCCATATATTGGGGGTGGTGGATTCAAGCTCTGCCCTGGCCAAAACTGCAAAAAAAAAAAAAATTAGATTATATGGCTCAGCGCTGTAGTTCAGTGGTTAGGGTGCCGGCCACATGTACCAGGGCTGGTAGGTTCCAACCCAGCCCGGGCCTGCCAAACAACAATGACAACTACAACTAAAAAATAGCCAGTGTTGTGGTGGGTGCCTGTAGTCCCAGCTACTTGGGAGGTTGAAGCTAGATAATTGCTTCAGCCCAAGAGTTTGAGGTTGCTTTGATGCCATGGCACTCTACAGAGGGTGACACAGTGAGACACTGTCACACACATACTCATACAAAAATAAATAAAAAAATAAAAAATATTAGATTATAAAAAGATCATGAAGGTAAGAATTTTAAAGGCCCATAGTCTTATCACCCAGATAACCTACTTTTTCTTTTCATCTTAATAAAGAAACATCTATAACATGGTTAGGAAATTCAAATAGTACAAAAGGCTATAAAACGAAAAGTGAATGCCTCTCCTTTCTTTCTTTATAAAAAATTCCTATATACATGTATATACTGACTTTGTATTTATTCAGAATACCATGTTATTAGAACATATTTGCTCTTCTGGTTATCTATCTTGTTAGCCTACTTTTCAAGTTCCTTCTTTACCCCTCATTTCATTATTTCCAATATGTGATGGCTACTGCAATTAGATACTCAGGATGCATCTTCTTTTTAGGTTCTCTGCTAAACCTTCATTGCTGTGTGAGACCACTGCCTATCTGATCCTTTGCTCCCCGAGGTGGTGTATCACTCTCTTGCATTTTAGACCTCTCTGCTTCTGCCAGTCTGAACTCAACTGGAAAAGGCAACCTCTTTACAGGGAGGCATTGCTTTCCTGGAACAGCACAACAGTGAACAGAAACAGGAATGGAACCGGAAAGAAGCACAATACTAGGACTAAATCAGAAGCTTAAAAGAAAGATTTGTTCCACGTGGGCCATTTCTTCCCCTCTTGGTTTGCAGGCCAAACTTGCATCTGCTCCAGCTGTTCCTTCTGCCATCTCTGACAGGAGCATGTTGTGGGCTGACGAATCAAACTGCTGCTCTGGACCTTCTCTGAACAGGAAATGGGGGAGTGAAGCAGAAGCACAGGACACTTCCGGACACATTTATGGCTGCTCCAAAACCAGAATCATCAGGCTATTTAAGCCAAGGAGTACTGAGAAGAGCAGAATGCTGAAGCTGCTCTATCCTCTGCTCCGAGAGGCAGTGAAACATCAGGGAAGGCAGCCAGTGCTGCCCACAGTGACCAGCACCACCGGCCCCACCTTACAGGCTCTGCACAGATAGTAGGCAGGCTCCTGGTGACTTTCACAAGTATGTGATTTGTGGTCTGCAAATATATTTGAATTTTTTTCTTTTTTTAAGAGACAAGTCTCAGTTTATCACCCTCGGTAGAGTGCCATGACATCACAGCTCACAGCAACCTCTAACTCCTGGGCTGAGGCGATTCTCTTGGCTCAGTCTTCCAAGTAGCTGGGACTACAGGTGCCCGCCACAACAACCGGCTAATTTTTGTTGCAGTTTGGCTGGGGCTGGGTTTGAATCCTCCACTCTAGGTATATGTGGTGGTACCCACTGAACTACAGGCGCCACCCCTTTTGGCTAAGATCAAGTGTAGTATCTGTTCTTATCAGTTTATATTTGAATCTTTTAAATAATTAAGACTATTATTCTGGAGTATAAAGAAATATGACCAAACAAGGACTTTGATATGCTCAGTAATAACTAGAGGTTCAATATCAGGCCAGGAAAAGGGGTTTAAATCATAAAGCATTCCTTTAGCCTTATGTAGGAAAGAAAAGGGGACATTTAAAACATGCTCTGGCCTTTTTTCTTTTCTTTTTAAAAAATCTTTTCACTAGACATGGCATTTTCTTTGTGCTGCTAATCACTTTAATTTGCTACACTCAATAGATCCACAAATGGGAAAATCTTAAATCTTGGAACCTACTGAATATCTAAAAGTAGTAACCAATGAAAACAAAACAAACTAAAGGACAGGATCCCAATCTGAAAAACACCGAAACAAGAGAGTGGTTTTACAAGTTCTACCAACTCTCAAAAGCACAAAGACAACTGTGTGGCAGGTGTCACAACCTGCCAAACAGTAGCAGACCACAAGGAAAGGCTCTTTGTAGGCCAGCCTGAATGGCCCATAAATGAGCACTGGTGGTGACTGGGTCCACAGACTGAAAGTTACAAGCTTACTACTGTCCCATCAGTATATTCACTTAAACCATGATACAACCATTTCAAACAAGAGAATCCAATTACACGTTCTAAATCTGCCTGAGCTATAGGTACTTTGGGGTCACGGAGCACTAAGCCAACACTAAGCTGATAAACAGACTCTTTTCAATGCTTTTGGGATGCATTTTATGTGACTATTTCTTCCTTTAGAGTTTCCCTTTGGAGCAATGGTTCTCAACCTTCCTAATGCCGCGATGTGTTTTTCATTGTTACAAAGGGGTCACGACCCACAGGTTGAGAACCACTGCTTTGGAGGTTGGTAGCTGAGTAGTAGCAGAAACCAGAGAAGGGTGAGGGAGATTGAGACGGTAAACCCTACAGATAGCTCCTTCTAGAAGAAGGAGAAAAGCAGCCAACAATCACTAAGTGGAATCAGGAAGGGATGGAACTGTTCTCTCATCTCAGAAGCAAGGGACCATCACTGGCCTGGCCTGTCTCCCAGCCCTGTTCTTTATCTAGAAAGAACTGCTCCTAGACAACCAGTCCTACTTTCAAAATTGCTATAGAGTCACTGTCAGAAAGGAAGACATCTGACCAGGTGTGAGTGGATCTCATTTCAGTTGGTGAGTGCCCTTCAAACCCACTTTTCCTAGATGTACAAGGAGCATTCTGACGACATAGCAATAAGCTTTCTTTGTCGTTTAGAAATGAAACACATGCCCAGTATTTTGTGAAATTTTTTGTTATCCCACATCCTTTGTTTCATAGAAGTGGAAAACCTCAGGAAGATTTTTAAAAGGTGTGTGCCTTCTATAAATAGTAAGGTAAGGAGAGGTTTTGATAGTTAGTGTGGTCTCCAAGTAGATTAAGGCAGGAAAATCACTATAGCTGGGTGAGGGGCAGAGATAGGGAGAAGGGTTTGGGAGAGAGGGAAAATCTGCTTTAGAAACAGCAGAATATGAGCAATGTGAGGGTAGACTATTCTGCCATTAAAACAGAATAAACATTTAACAGAAATTGAATGAATAACTATTTTTCATAGCGATTCTATGATAACATCATTATACAATAGGTTAAGTAGGCTTTTGTGAATATCAGCTATACACGCAATATTTTTATAATGTGAATATGTGCTCCAGCTTTCAAACAGCTAATAGGTAAATGATTTGGAATACAACCTATTTATTGTTGAGAATTGCTATTTTTTTAAAAAAACCAAACACTACAAGAGTCTAACAAATATGTATAAGGTAAGGATCCTAGGTGATCAGATTTCAGAGCTACTTGAGAAAGGAAGGAAGTTCATTCAATAATTGTAATGAGCCATTTAGATGTTTAAAATATCTTGCCTTGGAAATAATCATATCTATGTTTCTCAATTAGTACTTCTGTATGAGCTACTGAATTTTGTTTAGGTGAGATTTTCTGGCAGGCAGAGCTTGACTCTAATAAATCATTTGGTAGCAAAAAATATGGTAACTACTGATTCCTGACAATAATTCCAGTTTTTCATATGTTTAAAAGATGAGCTTTTAGGGTGGTGCCTACAGCTCAGTGGGTAGAGGGCTGGCCCCATACACCGAGGGTGGCCAACCTGGCCCTGGGCAAACTGCAACAAAAAATGGCTGGGCTTTGTGGGGGGTGCCTGTAGTCCTCGCTACTGGAGAGGCTGAGGCAAGAGAACTGCCTAAGCACAGGACTTGGAGGTTGCTATAAGCTGTGATGCCACGGCACTCTACTGAAGGCGATAAAGTGAGACTCTGTCCCTAAAAAAAAAGATGAGCTTTTAAATATCAACCGTAAACACTGTGGATGAGCATTTACTGCACCTCAAAGCCTTCCTAAGAATAGGAAAGATTCAGAGAATGGTTAATGCCAATATCATCAGTGAGACTTGTGTTTTATGCAAGAAAAATTTACCTTCTCTTTTTGTAACTCACCCAATCGATTTTAGAAGTTCTTAATCATAAAAACATTAAAGCGATACATGGATACAGGCCTTCAGAGTGATCAAATTAATGTGAACACATTAAAACAATTATCTAGATCTCTGCATTGGATAAACAGTTATAGATAATCTTTTATGCATTAATGTCTATCCTCTATAACAACAGATCAGGCTCAGCTAGTGAGAATTAGTGACAAGAAAGAATAATTCTATTGTATATAGAATCTGAAATCAACACAAATGGTATTTTATGCGCCATTATCAATTAGGCAGACTTCCTAATCATCCACCTATTTACAAGTTTTGCTGGGCTAGATTCGGTGGGTTAAACAGATGAACTTCTGGAGCCCTCTTGGATGCCTGAAATTTTGCTCACATATTTAGTAAAATACAAGCTCTATTATGAAGAAAAGTGTTTTGCAATGACATGTATTACTGTGAGACACATTATTGCCTAAGACAGAAACAATACTGAAGGCATATTCTTTTATCTTCAGTTTCTACAAATAACTGCCTCCTTCCCCGCTCCTCTACAGACTGCCTCCCAAGCTGTGTGATCTGTGATGATGTTCCTGCTTCTCATGAATAAGACTCCCCAGGATAAGAGCCCAATTAACCCCTTTTTTGACTCATTGGCCACAGAAATGGATAAGGCCTGTTGCTCAATCAGGAGAGGCCTGCACCAGAGATAGCACTTCCACCCTAAGTGAGGACTTCTCCACCTCCATCCCTGAACCCTTGGCCCACTCTAGAGACGCCCAGAAGCCAAATAACTTTTTTCCTAAGAATTTAGTTAGCTGACTTATCCCTGTGTTGCCTAATTCTTCCCCTGAAATAGTGCCAACACCATTTTGGTTAGCAGTTCCTAAAAGCGCATTGCTCTTTATAACAATCAATACACGCACTGTCTATGCTGGGGTCATAAAAATACCACTATTGATCTGACTTACATCAACCCGAGTTCACTTTGCTAATACTGCATATAAGAATGCCAGTTTCATCTAAATTCTTAAGGATACAGACAGAATTCACAGATAGTTATTTCAGAGGGGCCTACAGTGAAACATCAGCTGGCAATAATACATCGGTTTCTATTGATTTGGAAATTATTATAAACCAGCTTTCAAAGTTTGTCAATTGTATTTCACTAGAAAAAAAAATCCTAGACCATTTTATGAAACCCAACTTTAATAAAAAATTTAGGCTTATTATAAAAGCTAGAAAAGCTATTCTAATACTACCTAATATTTAAAATTTTGATTTTAAATCTTTATGTTTTGATTTTAGATTATTAAAAACCTCTTTTAGAATATCTAAAACCATGCTTTAAATTCTAATTAGAAATGTCCAATTTAGGCTGGGTGAAGTGGCTCACACCTATAATCCTAGCACTCTAAGAGGCTGGGGTGGGAAGATCACTTGAGTTCAGGACCAGCCTGAACAAGAACAAGACCCCCATCTCAACCCAATATAGAAAAAATTGGCCAGGCATGGTGGTACATGCCTGTAGTTCCAGCTACTCGGAAGGCTGAGGCAGAAGGATCACAGAGCCCAGGAGTTTGAGGGAGCTAAGATGACACCGATGTGCTCTACCCGATGAAGCGAGACTCTGTCTCAGGACAAAAAAAAAAAAAAAAAAAAAAGAAATGTCCAATTTGTTACATGCTACTTCTAAATCCTCATTCAACCTTGCTTAGCAAGGTCTACTGGAGTGTCTACTCTCTCTTATATAGTATCAGATTAACTTAATAAGGAAGGAAAAGTTGCCAGAGGTACAAAAGAAATAATTTGAAGACTCAAAAAAACAAAACAAAACAAACAAACAAAAAAGTGAAAACACTCAACTGACATTATAAAACAAGAGAAACACAGACTAATCACTATAACATCTGAATTTTAAAAAGGAAATAATACAAACTACCGTAAAGGAAAAATATAATAATAATGCACCTGTGGCTCAAAGGAGTAGGGCGCCAGCCCCATATGCCAAAGGTGGTGGGTTCAAACCCAGCCCTGGCCAAAAACTGCAAAAAAAATAAAAATAAAAATAATAATGTAGTAGCAGCAACTGTGAGAGCTGATTTATCAAGATCCATCAACATTTACAGACACTTTTTAAAAGTTTTACACGCATGGGGCGGCGCCTGTGGCTCTTCGAGTAGGGCGCCGGCCCCCTATACTGAAGGTGGCGGGTTCAAACCCGGCCCCAGCCAAACTGCAAAACAAAAAAATAGCCGGGCGTTGTGGCGGGCGCCTATAGTCCCAGCCACTCAGGAGGTTGAGGCAAGAGAATCGCCTAAGCCCAGGAGTTGGAGGTTGCTGTGAGTTGTGTGATGCCACGGCACTCTACTGAGGGTGATAAAGTGAGACTCTGTCTCTACAAAAAAGAAAAAAAGTTTTACATGCGGTGCATCTAATTTTTATAGACACCTTGTAACGTAGACAATTGACATTCACATCTGACACTGAAAATACAGAGGCAGAGAATAAGAAGTGGCCAGAAAAAAAGTACAAATCTAATTTGGTTTGATTCCAGAATTTGCATGGTTTTCTTTCACCATGCTCATCATTCTTGAGAAAAGGGTCAAACTCATTTGTGGGACCATTGGAGAATAACTAAGACCTGGTCCAGGGGCCTGAGAGGAGGTGAGTTTTCCTTTTACTTTCTTTTTTTTTCTGATGAGAGAAAGCAACAAGAGGCCTTGTGCCTATGATGAGCTGTCCTGATCCCATGAGATTTTCCCTCACTGCCTTGTGACGGTTCAGGGTCAGCCCAGTACAGGCAAGTCTGTATAAAGGCACAGTTAGTGTTACTATGTTATAATAGTTAATAATGCTGATGAATACACAATAATGTCACAGCCATTGTTATAAAGAAAAACTAGCAGGTCCTTAAGACTACAAAATAGAAGATCTTCATTAAAATAATAGAAAATCCACTTGGAATGGGAATTGTATTTCTCTTTTCTGTTATGTCCCTCACCCCCACCCCAATTCCTAGCTTAATTAAAAGGTATAAAATGAAGAGAGAACAATAAACAATTACCATAGTTATTTGATAATAGACACAAGATAAATGTTTCAACTACTTTCTCTGCTAAAATTTAGGCTATAGAAAATAAGATCTTAAAAAGTGCCAAGTGCAACTGTTTTAATTTTTTTTTTTTTTTCCTGCAGTTCTTGGCCAGGGCTGGGTTTGAACCCGCCACCTCTGGCATATGGGGCCAGAGCCCTACTCCTTTGAGCCACAGGCGCCGCCCTGTTTTAATTCTTATTAATTTTTATTTTGTCAACATGAGATGTAATTTTATGTTCAGCTGGTGAATACCTGCTACTGTTTAAACGTATGTGTCCCCCCTTGCAAATTCTTATACTGTAACATTAGACCCAAATGTGATTGTGTCAAGAGATGGGGACTTTAGGCAAATAAGTCAAGTGGGCTCTCCCGTCACAAATGGAGTTTGCACCTTCATAAAAGGGCTCAAGAGAACTAGGGAGGCCCTTTTTCTGCCCTTCCATTTCTTCTGTGAGGACAGGCGTGGGTCCCCCTTTCTCTTTTTGCCCCTATTGCCATGTAGGGATGTAGCAAGAAGGCCTCACCAGACACTGAATACAAACACCTGGATCCTGGGCTTCTCAGTCTCCAGAACTATGAGGAATATGTATATGTGCATATATATATAACAGAGTCTCGCTCAATTGCCCAGGCTCAGTCTAGCTCATAATAATCTCAAACTCCTGGGTTCAAGCAATCCTCCTGCCTCAGCCTCCCAGAGTGCTAGGATTGCAGGCCGTCGTGCCCAGCTGAGAAAATAAAGTCATGCTGCTTATATACTACCTAGCCTTAGGAATTTTGTTATAGTGGCATAAATGTTCTAAGTTAAGATAGTATCTAAAAATCTGCACATGACGCATGTATCTCCAGGATGCACTCAGGAAAACAGGCCCACGCCACTCCTATTTTTTGTCAACCTTACTACTGCTTGGATTTGTCTTTTTTTTTTTTTTCATTTTTCAAAATGAAAAGCAAACACTTACAGACCCTCTATATTTTGCTTCCCACTTAATTCACTGGGCTGTCATAAAGAAACTGAGATTTTCAAGTTCAAAATTAAGCTAGTATTATGGTAGTAATGGAGCAGACATAAGCAATTTTGTTTTTCTTTTAAGAGTACAGGTCTGGAATACAGAATATCTCCGTGAGACAGTAATAAAATTTCAATGCTGAAGTATAGACATAAACAGGGAGTGGCTGGCTTAGTGGCCAGCTTCATGCCTGGTCTTGCTGCTTCTTTGAAGGGTAGTTTTGAGCTGATGGGTAGTTTAATAGTGCCAGATTCAGTCTGAGCTCAATTTATTACAATGAGCTGCTGGTCAAGCTGGGCAGGTTTAGCTTGGCTGGCTAAAGCAGAAGCTTGAAGGCCAAGGTACAATGCCTGTGCTGGGGGTGAGCTTCACTCTCAACAGAATCTTGTTATTTGAACACAGACAACTAGGATGACAAAAAGGTGGGAGGTGTAAACTGGATGATTCTTTATGAATTACCCAACAAAATAGTTAATGAGCAGGCATTGTTCCAGGCATAGTAATACAAAAATAATAATACCGAGGTTAAAGTCTCCCAAGGGAAACAGACATAGAAATATGTCAGACAATTAAAATGTGATGTGGTACATACTGTGTTAAAGATATGTAGAAGATTTCCATGGGAGCACAGAGAAAGGTAAGGGAGGCTTCCTGGGGTAAGTAGCACCTGAGTTGACCCTAAAGCGTGAGCAGACACGCCAGAGGAGGGCATATTTGGTCAAGGAAAGGCCACCATAAACAAAAGCTGGAGAGAGTTTATCCCATTAGTCACAGGGAAAAAGAAAGATATCTATCAGCCTTCAATCATTCCAGTGACAAAAACTATTAATTTGTTTCATAAATGAAGGATTGCATCTTTTCTCTATTCCCTTAAAAATGCTTTTGGTTAAAATGCAAAGCTTTTTTCTCACTTGTTATAAGGAGAATATACATTTTGTATATCATGGGTTTATTGCTTTGTAATTTTAGAAGGTGAAAGAAAACTATTAGTAAAAATTAAGATCAGGCCGGGCGCGGTGGCTCACGCCTGTAATCCCAGCACTGTGGGAGACTGAGGAGGGAGAATTGCTTGAGCTCAGGAGTTCAAGACTTGCCTGAGCGAGAGTGAGAACCCGACTCATGAAAAAAATGGAAAAACCCAGCTGGGCACCGCAGCGAGAACCTGTAATCTCAGTGGCTTCCGGAGGCTGAGGCAGCGGGATGCCCACAGCCCGAGTCAGAGGTTGCACTGAGTTACCACGCCCACTGCACTCTGCTCAGGGGCATAGGGTGGCACTGTGTCTCAACAAAAAAAA
>CAUYRH010165362.1:0-10437 GCA_963574655.1 Perodicticus potto | reverse complement strand
TAGTAGTTAGTAATCTAATATTATTTATTGTACATACTGGTTTCCATTATTGCACAGTGACTAATATGCCTAATACAAGTATTACTCTGCCTTCACTTTTTCTTGTTTGTATACAGTACACAGATACCTTGAAATGAATAACTAATAATGTCTTTTCTTTACCTCAGTCTTCTACTTTAATGTTTGCAGAAATAAAGGATTATATCCACACACTAAATAAATAAATAAATAAATAAATAATTTACTTTCAAAGGCTTATTGCTAGTAATTCAAAATGCATAGAGACTTGTTTATTGAGTTTGCATTGTGCAATCGATTGAAACATTGTAAAGGGAATGTCTAGCTAATGACAACCACGCCAAGACTTGGAAGACTTGTTGCCTCTTGCCCCACTTGAAATGATTCCTAGACTCAAATTATCCCATCTCTCTCCAGATGGGGCCAGTATTATGGATTATAACATTATTTTCTTGCTTTTCTTAACTTATATTTAACCCCATGTCAATATGTTTTATTTTTGCATGAATCTGATACAACACTTCTTTCTACCACCATGGGATCACTCTTTGGAAGAAATGAAGGACTGGGAAAGAGGAATGCTGGCCTCCAACAGCCCTTTTTTTGGCAACCTCTTGTGATATAATAAAACTGGATTTCTTCTGAAGCCAGAAGAAACTCTTACCCTTACCTCACAACCATCACTATATAAAGGGGAGGGCACTCCTATAGTCTGTCTTTGACTTTATATCAGTTTCCTTAGGTCAGGTGGTTGGGATTTCTGTGCTTCTGAAACATAAAAAGCATTCCAAATGGTTTCCCCCAGTGGCATCTCATCGGGGAGATCTTAATCCTTGGTGTCAGCATCATGTCTTTATAGGGCCAGCATTGTACCCATTTCCAGCTCTAAGTTTCCCATCTGTGCCTTCTTCACCAGCAACTTCTTTGGGAATTGACACCCAATCCATTCTTTTGAAATTTTCTCAACAGCAACCCCAGTTGGCTGTGATGTGAGATGGTGGCAGAAGCAGTGGCAGAATCCAGGTTATGGCACTCATACAACCTCAGCACTTCAATACTTTCTTTTCTTTTCTTTATTTTTCTTTTGAGGCAGAGTTTCAAACTGTCACCCTGAATAGAGTGCTGTGGCATCACAGCTCACAGCAACCTCAAACGATTCTCTTGCCTCAGCCTCCCAAGTAGTTGGGACTATAGGCACCCCCCCCCCCACAATGCCCAACTATTTTTTTGTTGCAGTGGTCATAGTTAATTTTTAGCTGGCCTGGTCTGGATTCAAATCTGCCAACTTTGGTGTATGTGGCCAGTGCCCTAACTACTGAGCTATGGTACGGCCTGTTTTGTTTTTTACTTTCATTCGTTGTCTATTTTCTAATTTGTTATTTCTTGGACCATTTCATTGTTTAGGTGAGTGTTACTTCCACAGATTCATGAATTTTCAAGTTTGTTTCTGTTATTTCTAAGTTTATCTCATTATAGTTAGAGAAGATAATTTGTATATCTTTAGTTTTATTTTCTTATTTTTTTCATATTTTGTATGTTATTTTATTATGTATTTATAACTGTATAACATAACATTTTTGTATTCAGGTTTTTAAATATGTTGTGTAAATTTGTAATGTGATTTTTTTTTTTTTTTTTTTTTTTTTTGGAGACAGGATCTTGTGGTGTTGCCTTGGTGTAGAATGCAGTGCAACTTCAAACTCCTGGGCTCAAGCAATCCTTCTGCCTCAGCCTGTCAAGTACCTGGCTAGTTTTTCTATCTTTTGTAGAGATGGGGTCTTGTTCTTGCACAGGCTGGTCTTGAACTCCTGGCCTCAACCAATCCTTCCACCTCAGAATTTAAGTATTTATTTATTTATTGAGACAGAGTCTCACTATGTTGCCCTCGGTAGAATGCTGTGGTGTCGCAGTTCACAGCAACCTCAAACTCTTGGGCTTAAGCAATTCTCTTGCCTTAGTAGCTGGGACTACAGTTGCCCACCACAATGCCCAGCTATTTTTTTGTTGTAGTTATCATTGTTGTTTGGCAGGCCCTGGGCTGGGTTCGAACCCGCCAGCCCTGGTGTATATGACTGGTGCCCTAGCCGCTGAGCTACAGGCACCGAGCCCTACTTCAGAATTTACGATATGTTTTTATTTTTTCAGTATATTAAAAAAAGTTTTTGAAAATTAACTGTCACCTCTATTCAACAAAGTGCTAGATGCTCTAGCCAGAGTAATTAGGTGAGAAAAAGAAATAAAAGGCATCCAAATTGAACAGGAAGATGAAAAATTACTACTGTTCACAGATTATATGATTTTATATGTAGGAAACCCAAATAAATCCACACACTTCCTAAGTAAAGAACAAATTTAGAAGTCTGCTCTACACCAAGGGGTAAAGATGGAGGTTTTGCCCTTTAGTTGAATTTAGCCAATTAGCGGAATACAAAATGAACCTGCAAAAATTTGTTATATTCCTATATATTGTCACAGCACAATCCAAAATGGAAATTAAGAAAATATTTCCTCCCATATACTCTAGGTCATTTGTACTACTAATACCATATAAATGCTATGTAAATAGTTATTATACTGTATAATAATGACAAGAAAGTCTGTGAATGTTCAGTGCAGACCTAAACATTGTAGGCCTAACTGGATATGTAGTACACAAGCAGAAGGTTGAATCTGTGGATGAAGAACCCCTGCATGTGGAGGGCTGACTGTAATCTATTAGTGGATGAATGGGTCAATAAAATGTGTAATATCCATACCATGGAATATAATTCTGCTATAAAAACAAATAAGATAGCGGAACCTCCTACAACAAGGATGTTCCTTGTGAAACTACGTGAGAAAGTCAGTCACACATACCATGTGACATGATTCCATTCATATGAAAGTCTAGAAAAGGGACATCTACAGAGGCAGAAAGATGAGTCATTATCAAGGGCTAGGAATGAGGGGAGGAAGATGGAAGGATAGCAGTGAAAGGTAAAGGGATTTCTTTTTTTTTTGAGACCTCAGAGTATTACTATGTTGCCCTCGGTAGAGTGCTGTGATGTCACAGATCACAGCAACCTCAAACTCTTGGGCTTCAGTGATTCTCTTACTGAGAATCTTAGCTTCCCAAGTAACTGGGACTACAGGCACCCGCCACAATGCCTGGCTATTTTTTGTTGCAGTTGTCGTTGTTTAGCTGGCTTGGGCTGGTTTCGAACCTGCCAGCCTCAGTGTATATGGCTGGCGCCATAACCACTGTGCTATGGGTGCCAAGCCTAAAGGGGTTTCTTTTTGAGGTGATTAAAATTGACTGTAATGGTGATTGCTTGTATCTGGATATACTAAAATTCATCTGTTAAAAGTAATAAGTTTCCAGAGTCATTTCAAATTTATATAACCTGTTGCTGTTTTTCTTATACAGTAGAACCTCCATAGTTGGCCACCTCTCTGCATTGACCACCTCCTTAAGTTGATCTGATTTTCATAGACTGGATATACACCACATGTACTCAGTGGAAGACTGACCTCTATATATTGACCACTTTAAGTTATCTTGACCACTTGGACTGTGACACACAATATTGATTTACCCTCTAACTTGACTAGTTGATTCCACTGTACACCAAGGAGTAGAAGGTATGGGCTTTGTCCCTTAGTTGTATTATTTTTTCTTTAGTATAAATAAGTTCTTTCATGTTTTATTATTACCACGTGTTGGATTAGGCCTAACATCCTTTTGTTTATCACACGTTGGGGAAGATTGTTTCAATGTAAAGTCTAGTCCAAATTGTAGGTACATTCTGTAATTACTGAAAAATTTTACATTTAATTGAGACTTGATGGCCCAAAGGAAAGATTTCAAAGGACTTACTTTGAAGGACAAGATTGAGCATCTACATTTTCTAGAAAGCAGCAGCCAAAGAAAGAACATTTTGGTGTTAGAAAGACCAAAGTTAGCAACATCTAAAAATGTAAACATGAGTACGTGGAGAGATAAGGTAAGCGGAGGTAATGCTAAATGGAGACCTACAGTGGAAAGGGAGGAAAACTTTCCTTGATGAAATCAATGAAGTGGGTAGTTAATGCTGATAATCCAAGAAGTTGCTAAAACATTTGCCCAGGAATTCAGGGTGGCAAATTTCCAGGTATCAGGTGATTGGCTTGAGAAATTTGAACTGAGGCACAAGATCTCCCAGAAAGTTTTGTGTGGTGAATACAGTGAAATTCCAGTAGAAGTTGTGAAAAAGTCTATCAAAAAGTTCCTCGACTTTGCTAGAGGCCTCAGAGATGACGACATCTTCAATGCTGACTAGTACCAACTCTTTTTCAAGATGATGCCTGACAAGAGTCTTATCATGAAGAGTGACAAGTGTAAGAGTGGAAAACTTTCCAAAGTGCATGAAGCAGCTGATGAAGTGGAAGAAGCAAGTAAAGATGACACAGAAAAAGAAACAGACCAAGATTGACTCTTTTTTTCAGAAAGAATGATTAAACCATGTGAAAACAGTAAATATATTGATTTTGTATGATACTATGTGATTTTACTGTGATTTGGTTATGTATGATTTTGAATGATACGCTCTGATGAAAGTGAAGTACGTGTACAAGGTCTGACAGGTAAGTTTGTGAACTTATCCTAGAAAAAGTGCTACATACCTCATTGCTGATTATCTTTATGGTCGCCTTTCAGGTACTCACCTTGGGAAGCTTTGCACTGACATCAGCACCTAGTCTACCCGTCAAAGCAATTTTGGAGCTCTTTCTGGAATGACCATCAGAGCTGTGGGCATATGAGGTCTGACAAGTTCACAGACTTCCCACTGTGTATGTTGGCAGCATTGTACAAATAACTTGGTATGTCAGTGTCTCACAGCTGTGTTTGTGTCAATGTGTGGTGGTGTCTCGATGAGTGGTGTTCATTATTGTTGTGTGTTCTTATGTACCATACGATGACATTTCTAATGGTCATTCCAGAAACAGAGTTCCAGAATTGCTTTGAAGGGTAGAGTAGGTGCTGGTGTCAGTGCAGAGCTTCCTAAGGGGAATATTTCAAAAGTGAGTGTAGTGTTATGTGGCAATGAGGTATGTAGCACTTTTTCTTGGATGAGTTTCCTGACTTAATCAGTACAGTAGGCCTAGTTCCTTATGTTGACCACATCCATATGTTGACTAGTTTCTTACAGTCCCATGGGTCATCAGCTTACAGAGGTTCTACTGTATTTACCAATGAGGTTAAGAATTTTTTAATTGGCTTGGCGCCCATAGCGAGTGGGCCTCAGTGGTTAGAGCACTGGCAACATGCACTCAGCTTGGTGGGTTCAAACCCGGCCCGGGCCTGCTGAACAACAATGAAAACAACAACAAAAAAATAGCTAGGTGAGGCTCAGTGCCTGTGGCTCAATGGCTAAGGCGCCAGCCACATACACCCGGGCCCGCCAATCAACAATGACAGCTGCAACCAAAAAATGGCCGGGCATTGTGGAGGGCTGCTGTAGTCCCAGCTACTTGGGAGGCAGAGGCAGGAGACTCGCTTGAACTCAGGAATTGGAGGTTGCTGTGAGCTGTGATGCCATGGCACTCTATCCAGGGTGACAGCTTGAGGCTCTGTCTCAAATAAAACGAAAACAAAACAAAACAAAAAATAGCCCGCCATTGTGGCGGGCACCTGTAGTCCCAGCTACTCGGGAGGCTGAGGCAAAAGAATCACCTAAGCCCAGGAGTTGGAGGTTGCTGTGAGCTGTGTGACCCCAGGGCACTCTACCGAGGGTGACAAAGTGAAACTGTCTCAAAAAAAAAAAAAGAATTTTTTAATTGACTTAGAGGTATCATACATTTAAAGTTGATGGCTCAGCACCTGTAGCTCAAGCAGCTAAGGTTCCAGCCACATACACCAGAGCTGGTGAGTTCGAGTCCAGCCTGGGCCTGCCAAACAACAATGACAACCACAACCAAAAAATAGCTGGGCCTTGTGGCAGGCGCCTGTAGTCCCAGCTACTTGGGAGGCAGAGACAAGAGAATTGCTTAAGCCCAGGAGTTGGAGGTTGCTGTGACCTGTGATGCCACGGCACTCTACCCAGGGCGACAGCTTGAGTCTCTGTCTCAAATAAATAAATAAATAAATAAAAAGTTCTTTTGGGCCAGGTGGGATTGCTCATTCCTGTAATCAAGGCACTTTGGGAGATTGAGATGGGGGGATCTCTTGAGGTCAGGAGTTTGAGGCAGCCTTGAGATGGTAGGGTCTTTTGAGGCCAGGAGTTTGCCTTGGCAACATAGCAAGACCTTGTCACTGCAAAAAAATCCCAGAGTATGAAAATTAGCTAAGCACTTTGAGGGGCTGAGGTGAAAGAATTGCTTGAGACTGGGAGTTCTAGACCAGTCTGAACAACATAGCAAGGCTCTGTCTCTACAAAACATTAAAAACAAAAACTAGCCAGGCATACTGGCACACATTTAACCCTCCACAGCTTGAGGCAGACGGGTCTCCGGAGCCCAGGAGTTTGCAATTGCAGCCAACTTTGATGATTGACAGTACTACAGTCTAGCCTGGACGACATAGTGAGACCCTGTCTGGGAAAAAAGAGAAAAAGTTCTTTTGGATCACACTCAAAAGACTGAGCTGACTACGTTTCCATTGTAGGATATACACTTGACAGTTTAATGAGCACATTGATAGTTGGTCCGAGCAGAGTTCCTGACCCTGTGCTAAGGCTGCCTCATTCAGGCATCAATGTTCACACTGCTCACTACAGTCAGATGTGCAGGGGGGAGGAAGGGTTGGGTGGAATCCTCAGTGATGCTGTCAAAGATCAGGAATGAAATAGACTCTTGTTATATACATGGTGAAGTCACATTTAAGTTTATTTCTGAACAAGAATGACAGTTCCATGAATGGCCTCATGTAGCCTTGTTCCAAGCGCCTGATCCCCAGAGAAGTTCTTTTGGGCCAGGTGGAGAACAGCTGACCTTCCTGTTCCATTCTGTCCTATCCTGGGTGCCCCTCTGGCACTGGATGAGAGGATCGGTTTGTGGGGAAACTGAGCTTGGAATAAAAAAGTAGGCAACAAGCTCTTAAATGCAGATGTCTCTGGCTTGGAAAGATTCTAAAGATGGAGGAAGCCTGAGTTGAAGCTAGGGTGTGCTCAGCCTCGAAGCCTATGGCTACCGTAGCTCCTCATAACTGTCACTCAGGCTGGGGGTGGGGTGGGGCGTAGGGACTGGCCAATCAGGTGCGTCGCTGGAAGGGGTGGAGGCGTTGCCCTGCGGAGATGCGTGGAGGTCTCCACTGTGGTGTCGCTTAGCTTGTGTCACCTACTTCTAAAGTGGCTGTACCCCAGTTTCGGTGCCATTGTGATTTGCACTGGTTGCAGGAGCTGTAGGGAAGACACTGGGACACTCCAGAAGCTGGGAATTGGTGCCTCTGCGGGAAGGGATTCACAGCTTGTTAGAACCAGGGATGGCAGGACCCAGGCTTTGGAGGGGTCACCTTCAGGGTCTGCAGTTCTGCCCTTGTTCTTTTCTGGCCCATAGGGTGAGGCTGGGCCTGGCGGACCCAGGGGTTCTATCTCTGCATGTGGCAGTGTCAGCCCTAGCCCAGCATCCCCGCCTCTGCCTCTGTGTGGTGAGGCCAGGAGTGATCAATGGAGATTCCCCTTCTTGTGTGTGGGGTTTGTGTTTAGTAAGGTCTATGGTCTGTGGTGTTCCTAGTCCCTACTTGCTCCCCAGGGGAACTGGTCTCCCTCCATGTCTTTGAAAGCTCTTGGAAGCAGGATCTCAAACCCACCACCTGGTCCCCAGCATAGCTCTTCCTAAAGTTGAGTATCCCTAAATGTCCAAATCCCATCACACATCCCCTAATGTTTAACTTCCCCTGTCCAGTTGACAACATCATGATTGACTATTTGTCCTTCATTCTGCATTTCAAACACACTTGGTATTTTAATTATTTTCCCACAGGACTATGTATGACTTTTTAAAAAAGATTTATTTTTGTTTTTGGATATTTTACGTGAAGAGAAAGCAGAGAATAACCATCTGGAAGTAATACATTGTCTAACTTTGTACTTCTCTCAGTGTTTTTCAGGGAACCAGATATCTCATGGAAACTCCTTTTGTTAACCTCCCAAACAGAAGGGTTGCTTGGCATGGCAAGTATCAGGCTAGTAGACACAGTCAGGTCAGTTATACCAAGGGGACTTTATTACTTGGGACAAGTAAGAAGCACACCAGGGAGCACACCAAAGTAGGGTTGGTTGATCTGATAGGATCTTGCAATGGGGGTGATGCCAGGGCTTGATGTGATTGGATCCTGGATCTTGCCTGCTATATCCTCTTAGAAATTCAGTCTAGGTCTTCAGTTAGAACACTTAGGTTCTGCCCGTGGTTGTACAGTTGGTTCATCTGGGCATGCTCAGGCTATATGACCTTCAGCCTGGGGTCCATGGCAAATGAAAAACAATTTACAACTTTGTGACATAAAAGTTAAGCCAAGGCCCAGCACAGTGGTTCATGCCTGTAATCGCAGCATTCTGGGAGGCCAAGGCGGCTGGATTGCTTGAGTTCAGGAGTTTGAGACCAGCCTAAACAAAAGCAAGACCCCTGTCTCTAAAAACTATCAGGGTGTTGTGGCAGGTGCCTATAATTCCAGCTACCTGGGAGGCTGAGGCAAGGCAATTGAACCCAAGAGTTTGAGGTTTCTGTGAGCTACGATGCCACAGCACTCTACCTAGGGCAATTGAGTGAGACTCTGTCTCAAAAAAAAAAAAAAAAAAAAATTAATCCCATATTGGTCTCATTCCATAACACTTTGGATTGAGGTTCCTCTTTGGAAACTTTCCTGGGTGATCTGACCTTTTAACCCAATCCCAGGTTAGCCCTGCACCTCCCTGAGTTTGTCACCTTGAAAAGATTTAGCCATTCATTTGAGCCTTAGTTTTTCATTAAACATAAGTAGTAATCAGTAGAGTTTGAAAGACAATATAAAATATTTCCAGACTGGATGGGGTGGCTCAGGCTTGTAATCTCAGCACTTTGGGAGACTGAAGTGGGAGTATCACTTGAGGCCAGAAATTCACTACTAGCCAGGGCAACCCTTGTCTCTAAAAGCAAATTTAAAAACTAGGCAGATGTGATGCGTGGCATGTGCTACTAGCTAGCTAGCTACTTAGGAGGCTGAGGCAGGAGGATTGTTTGAATCCAGGAGTTTGAGGCTGCAGTGAGCTAAGATTTTGCCATTGTGCTGCAGCTTGAGTGACAGAGTGAGACCTTGTCTCTTAAAAATAAATATTTCCATGGCTCGGTGCCTGTGGCTCAAGCAGCTAAGGTGCCAGCCACATACACCTGAGCTGGCGGGTTCGAATCCAGCCCGGGCCTGCCAAACAACAATGACGGCTGCAACCAAAAAATAGACAGGCGTTGTGGAGGGTTTCTGTAGTCCCAGCTACGTGGGAGGCGGAGGCAGGAGAATCTCTTAAGCCCAGGAGTTGGAGGTTGCTGTGAGCTGTGATGCCATAGCACTCTACCCAGGGTGACAGCTTGAGGCTCTGTCTCAAAATAAATAAATCAATAAATAAATGAAAATATTTCCAGAGAGGGAAGAAAGACATGAATTTCAGAATAGATTAAGTAGCCCAGACTTATGTTCCACTTGTTAAAAATTCTTTTCCATATTTTTTTCTTTACCTCAGCCTGTATAATACATTTTTCAGGGCTGTTCTGGTGTCTTGCATTATTTTAAAAGAATTCTAGTGCCTAGATTTGCAAAACTTATGTGTTCAAATATATTTAATTATTCACAAAGTATTTTCTTGCCATTTGTACATAATAATTAAGTGACAGATTCATTGGGGTTTTACGTGTTGAATTATCAGTCATGGCTTACGATTTTTCTTCCCATAAACACTGGGTTTGATGATTTTACTGAGTTCATGAAACACTGGCTTTGTGTCATTTAAAATAACAAGGGTGGCTTGGCGCCTGTGGCTCAACGGGCTAGGGCGCCAGCCACGTACACCTGAGCTGGCGGGTTCGAATCCAGCCTAGGCCCGCCAAACAACAATGATGGCTGCAACCAAAAAATGGCCGGGCGTTGTGGTGGGCGCCTGTAGTCCCAGCTACTTGGGAGGCTGAGGCAAGAGAATCACTGAAGCCCAAGAGTTTGAGATTGCTGTGAGCTGTGAAGCCATGGTACTGTACCAAGGGTGACATAGTGAGACTCTGTCTCAATAAATAAATAAGTAAATAGAGAAAGACAAGAGTGGGAAAGGCTAGTTGAGGCCTCACACTTCTTTTTTTTTTTTTTTTTGAGACAGAGCCTCAAGCTGTCACCCTGGAAAGAGTGCTGTGGCATCACAGCTCACAGCAACCTCCAATTCCTGGGCTCAAGCGAGTCTCTTGCCTCCGCCTCCCAAGTAGCTGGGACTACAGGCACTCGCCACA
>CAUYRH010165360.1:0-13710 GCA_963574655.1 Perodicticus potto | reverse complement strand
CGCACACATGTGTGGATGCCAATGACAAAATTTGGCCTTTCCGTGTGCCACACCTTTTGGGGGCAAAACACGATTGTAAGAGGGACTTTACCCAACAAATGCAACCAGTGTAACATGGTTTCTTGTACCCTCAATGAATCCCCAACAATAAAAAAAAAAAAAAATTTGACCTTTCCTAAAATAAGTACTTAATGAAGTGCTGACATGAAGAAACCCATATTCACCCCTCCCTACAGTCCAGGTAGTTTCCTTTAATCCAATAGCAAATCTGGGCATATTTAAGAGGGGTGATCCTGACAGCCACGTTGAAATCCTGTGGGGAGCCATTCATGTCCACCCACTGGTGTCCTGAAAAGATGCCAATGATTTTCCGCTCCCACTTCTGCTGCTGTCTCTTCCACATCCTCACATAGACCCCCGACCCGCTGGCCCCAGGCTGGGCGTCACACTGCTGGTAGAGCAGGTCGTAGGTCTCATCTTTGACGTCACAGAAACGGTACACTAAATTGCCTGGCCGGTCATTGTCATACCCAGAGAAGTGGATTCTGCCCCCGGGCAGGTGTTTAGCAGGAGGGCTCACCCCAATCTTCATAAACTTTCTCTTGTGGGGTTTTTTGAGTTCCAGGAGGGCGTAGTCATAATCCATGCCAATGTCATTGGCATTGCCCTTGATCCAGCCCTTGGGCACGTGGGTACGTTTCACCCGGATCCACTGAAATTTCATCTTCTCGGGGATGGTTGAGCTCGAGGTTGAGCTCGAGTCATTGGCTGCTCGACCACCGTCTTTGAACTTGGGCTTAAGAAAGCCCACTCGAAGTTTCTGGGTTCCTTTCACGTAGGTTTTTCCATCATGTATGCAGTGGGCAGCTGTGAGGACGTGCTTCTCTGCCACCAGCGTGCCGGTGCAGCCTGTAGACAACTTCACCGATGTTGAGAAAGGGTAGTTGAGCAGGAAGTCCTTCCCAAAGATGCTGAACCTGCTGTCGTAGCCATAAATCTGCCGCTTCTTCCGAGACTTTCCTGCAGACCCCGAGTCTCGATGTCCGGCCCCGCTCATCCCACTGCTGAGGATATAAATGCCCACCTGCGTCTCTGTGCGGCTGCCATTGGCATAAAGGGTTTCGTACGACAGATACTGCTTGGCCTCTTCATACGTGGGCAGTGGCGTTCCCTTATGACACTGGGGGCCACATGGGGAGGACACTTCCAATTTGGCTTCAGCCCCGAAGTCTGGCTTGGCTAAGTTGAGGGTAGACTGGGGCAAGACGACAGGGAGGCGGTAAGCAGGCCACGTGGGTTTCCAGGGGGTGCCAGAAGGGCTCCCACGCCCCACAGCGCACAGCAGGAGCAGGAGCCCTGGGATCCCCGCCATGCTGAGCACCACTCTGTAGAAACAAAGACGAGGAGGTCAGGAGGGCGAGGGCTGAACGTCCATGCACCGCAGATGGACGAAGCCGGCCGCAGGCCTGCCATTGTCTAAGTCTGTGAACCGTCTTCAGGAATCAGGGTGTGGAGAGGAATCCTTAGATAACACTCTCACTCACAATGCGAGGCCCTGACCTTGAGGACGGTCCTGCGGCTGGGTGCCCCTGATGACGGCGCACTGCACAGCAGTCGGTCATGGTCATTAGTCCCCAGATGAACTGCTGGCCAGCCTGAGCATCCATGTCATTTCGAGGTTCTTTGTGCCTGACTCTAAATCTTATCCTCTCCAGGGCCTCCTGGCCGTCCGGCCTTTCTTTCCTCCTTCCCTCTCATTCTCATTAAAACATGTACTTGGGGAATTTTCAGGGCAACCTTCTCATTTAAAGAGTAAATTTAAATCACACAGCTTACTGAGTGACTGAGGCATTGAGAGGGACAGCTCCATAGTGTCACTTACTAGGGCTCCTATCACTTCCAAATAATGATACATTTGGAAGAGAGTATGGGACTTTCTGTTTTTGCTTTGAATTTAGAACAATCTTTACTATTATACATTTACTTCCTTGTAGCCAGGCCTCTAACAAAATATTCCTTCTTACTTTGGATTATGTTGTACACCAACAAGGTCTTTGGCAATAGCTTTACTAATGTATCAGCTGTAACATGACGACTGTTACCGCTGGTTACTTTTTCAGGTGTTTGTGTCTGGGTTCCCAGCTAGTCCATGTGCCTTGAATTGGGGCCTATGATAGCATTCAACAAAGATGTATTAAGTGAATGCTTAATACATTGATTTTTATTGAGGAAGAACGGATGAGTGGTGTCAGCTGACGGCTATCGACAAAGATGTATGTGATGATGTGGCGGCTCAGAGAAAGTGCCTGAGGTCAGCTGTGGAGAGTAAGGTCAGGGGCAGAACTCCAGGGAAGTAATGCTTGAGAAACATACTGTCTTCTGAGTGCACTCACCATGCAGAAGAAATAGGAGTCCTAGTAAGTGTGACAGTGTGAAGTTGTCCCTTCTTGATGCCTTGGTCATTCAGTAAGCTGTGTAATTTAAATTTACCCTCCATGAGCAAATTGCCTTGAAATTTTTCCAGGCATCACCTGATGCTTGAGATGGTTGCTGAAGTGGAAAAGATGTTCAATAACATAAGACAGAGGGAAAGAGACACTTAGGGAACGAAAGTGTCTACATCTCTGTGTAAGCGCAGAGATGTGCAACAGTGTGAGTCATCAGAGGAATTCTACTTAGCTCAGCAAGGATGGGGCAGAGGAAGTGTGGCCAAGGCACCAAGGCAGCAGGAGAGATTGATGGTGAAGGGCTGTGTGTACCAAAGGAGCTTGACTTTTATACTGACAGGTGTGTTTAGAGACCTTGATTAACCACGCTACAACAGAAACAACAACAAAGACGACTGGAAGTGCTTTCATAAATGTGCAAGTATCAGTTGGCTCTGACTGGTTCTTAATCTGGTTCATGAGAAGCTGAGTTAGCCAAGAGGGCCATTCATTCATAATCAAGCACCCCAAGACAAGAAAAGGACAGGGTAGGTTTCAAGAGGCTAGTGGAACACAGCAGGAGTCAGGAGGAAACTCTTAGGTACTTTCACCCTCTTTCTCTTTGACGGGATAGATCTACTAGCAATTGTGGGGGCTTTTTGCTTTCTTTTACACTAAAGCTGGAAAATCCCAATGACCTGATCTAGGGTGGGCTCAGCATGCCAATGCTCCTTCCCAATATCAGCACGCTGCCTTTCTAAAGTATGTGCGTGCCTCACCCACCTCTGGGAACTTTTTGCTTGCCCCTTTCTCTTGGCTTCCACGTCTGTGAGGGAGAATAGGGATGGGAAAAGCCAATTCCTTGGGACTTCCTGACTCCCTGAAACTCTGTTTCTCTTCATCTTTCCAGATAGGAAGGGTTGCTGGGTCTTTTTGTGGGGAGGAAACACACTCATTTCTTCAAAGCCTTGAAGTCATAAGGTGCATATATATGTGCCCGTGTACGTGTCTGTGTGTGCTTTTGGGGGGTACTGCTAAGACTAGAGGTTCTAAGTGGATGAGGGAGGGAATACCAGTGCTGGCTGAGTCCTCCTCCCCAGTGGCGAACTTGACAATGGGGTGAGTGTGGTGACAACAACTCTTGAGGCAATCTGTGAGGCATAGTTCTGTCTGATTATTCCCATCTTCTGGCTAGAGACTCAGCCCTTAGGGTTATTTAGGGCTCCAACAGCTTTTATGCAAGTTGCTCTCTAGGTGACTAAATGCCCCGCTCACCCCAGAATCCCTGCCAAGTGTGACATGTACTAGGAGGAATCAGGCATCTCCCACACTGCTGTATCTTGGGCCCCAAGACACCATCTTCTCCCTTTGATTAATGTGGAGAATGTTAATGTAACTCACATAGAGCAGCAGACATGTTAAGCCAAGTTTTACTTCAGCTTATCTTAAGAAAGAAAAACAGAATTCAGAGGTCGAAGCTTTGAAATATTTCTGTTTTATGTATTTTTTTAATTTTTATTTTTTATTAAATCATAGATGCCTACATTAGTGCAATCAAGGGGTACAATGTGCTGGTAAAACCATGATTCTTAATAATCCTAGCATTCTGGGAGGCTGAGGTGGGTGGACTGCTTGAGCTCACGAGTTTGAGAGCAGAATGAGCAAGAGTGAGACCCTGTCTCTACTAAAAATAGAAAAAAAAAAAAGAAAGAGAAAAAGAAAACCTAGCTGTATATTGTGGTGGGTGCCTGTAGTCCCAGCTATTTGGGAGGCTGAGGCAAGCGGATTGCTTGAGCCCAGGAGTTTGAGGTTGCTGTGAGCTGTGCAACCAGGGTACTCTAGCCTGGGGCAGGCAACAAAGTGAGACTGTGTCCCAAAAAGATTCTTGAGGAGAGACAGTAGGAGTTGAGGTAGTTTTTACTATATGTTATCATCAGGTGTAGATAATATCTGTGCATGAAGAAAGCATCAGTTACAATATAGTCATATTATCTTCAAGACTAAGCACAGATCTTCAAATCTCAAGTCCGAAATATTTTTGTTATTTGGATCTTGGAAGTACAGAGTTTAAATTACCAATTGCTAATTGTTCCAGTGGTATCTGTCTTTAGCTTTTTATATTTATCCAAAAATTGAAATAGTCCATTGGCAAGGGTGTCAGGGAAAAGAATGAAAGGAAAAAGTCCAAAATACACTTTAAAAAATCTATCTAGGATTTTTGCCTTAAATTAAGTCCCCTCTCAGGCTAAATTAACTCTCATTTCAATTTTCCAAGTGCTATGCCTGTATAGTCAATTCTTGTTTTTTTTTTTTTAAACCAAATTTTCAAAGGCCTTGAAGCAGGCCCCATTTCACAAGTGCCACCATAGCATGTTCTTTTTGTATTAGTCTGTTTAGCCTTCCTTGAGGCTTTCATAGACTACCCTGACTCTAAAAGAAGCAATGTTTTTAGAAACCAGTTTACAAGAGTTACTGGGTGTGGAGAAATAGGAACAATCTTTTTTTGGGGTGTGAACACTGGGCAGTTAGCAAGGCTTACTAATCACAGCCTCACTCCAGCCGATCAAATACAGAGTCAAATGTATTCTTTGGCAAAGTGATGAATGACTATGTCTTAAGAAACTCTGGGATCACTTACAAATCATAGAATTCTGTTAGAGAATGCTAAGGCGTCTACCATATGATAGAGTATTACTAACTCAGAGTCCTCATCATTCTGAATTCTGGTCATTTAACCAGAATTGAAGGAGAAGCCAACTGACAGGGCAGAGTAAAACTTTAATCTCTTAGAATAAACTTTTCTGATACTTCAAAAGCACTTATTTGTATTAGTTTGAAACACTGCTTACAAGTTCTTTATATTATTCAACTCTATTAACTTGTGTTGATAAGACCTTGTTCTGACAGCATTACATATCTTGCTTAAAGCTTCTATGTAAGTCTGAAAGTTACAAAATTGCATTAAAAAACCTTTAATTCAGATTTAGGAACTAATGCAGAGTTTTAGAATCTAATGCAGTTCAAATTATTCCAACTTGATTAGGTTTTTAAATTACCTGACCAGAAATTGAGAGATTTGGCTGTGTGTTCTCAGGTCCTCAAATGAGTTCAAACTGACATCTGTATTGAAGTTATAAGCTTCCAAAAGTTACTCAGTCCTTTATCAAATGTTTATTAGGGTGATTTACAAATTGTTCTGAATAGCAGCTTCAACCAGATGATCTCTTTAAACAGTTTTTTTTTAGCTCTGGGCTTTTCAGTTCTGGGATTCCCTAATTTTATGATTTTCCAGGATCACGAATATCAAGGTCAGGGGCTGTGGCATTTACAGTGTCTCACTGTCATTTATTGTTCAGTGGTGTTTACTCACGGCATTAGGGAGGGTAGAGGTATAGAGGAAAAGGAAAAAGGAAATTCATCATGCTACCCTCTTACCTATCTGGCAGACAAGATTTCCTCGATCAGTTTGCAAAGGAAAAAAGGGACTCCAACAAGAGGGCAGTTTTCCAGAACTGACTGGAGGGATGGCTGGGTATGAATGCTTTTAGACAAGCATTTTGTGAGGGGGAAAGAAAGAAAATTGTGAGGGGGAAAATGATTCTCTTTTCCTTTAAGGGTTTTTTCTGAGGCTTTCATAGCCTACCCTGACTCATCCCCATTAATAACAGAACCTCAAATGACAACTGTGATGTTTTAAAATTAAGTTGTTGACTTGCATTAATTTCTCAACTCAACTAGTAATGAACACTCATAATCCCACAACTGGAAAGGTAACTAATAGGACAAATAACTTTAAACTTTCTCTCACCTTTACAGATGAATCATCTTATCCTTCTGGAGCTGTCTGGGAAACTCACACCTTAAAAAAGGAATGAAGATTTCCAAATCTTATTCTCATTTTATCTAAATCTGGATCAAGAAAAATTTAGAGCTATAACATTTCATTTCTAAGAATAAGTTTTTGTTGGATAAAGATTCCTCATACACATAAATTATCTTTGAAAGTTTCCAGCTAAGTATTTTTAAATATCACTTCACCTAGATGGCAGACAAGAATGGAAAATTTAGGTAAGCAAGTATTTATTTATGTATTTTTTTCACCATGCTTAGTAATACAGAAACTGTATTTCTTTTCCAGCTCTGGGTATCTGATTCATAAGAGGGTTACACATTCTATCCTCCAGCACTCAATATAAGCCACTTCTGTCTATCTAAAAATACTTATGAGGATGCTTCTGTTTCACAAGCTCTTGGTGGAGGGACTTTGCACATTATCAGATGTACAAACACTAATAATCTCTCTGGAAACTGGGCACTACACAGCTATCTCTTGTTCTGTAGCTTACTCTTCAAAATTGCAACAACACATGTCTCCTCAAGAGGGCCAAAGTTTGAGGGAATGATTTAACTCCTATAGCTGACAGGGATGGGAGGGAAAACCTAATCCTTAGGACAAACATTCTCCATTGTACAATGCATGAATTCCTGTGACTGCTATAAGCAGTAATGACAGAAAGAAACAGCAGGAAAGTTTGCAAAGATACAAGTTTTGGATACCATTTGGAGGCATGACAAAGGATCTTCCATCGAATCTGTGACCAGAGATAGTCAATGCAAAACCATGCTAATTCCAAAAGAAATGCCTGAGAATGAACAAAGCTCTGTGAAGACTCTGCAACCAGGCTTGCTGTCATTTTCCTGAGTCATAGAACCCGTCAAAGTAAAACAGACCTAATCACATAATGGTTTAAGAATGATAGTCTTGTATAGAAAAGTGCAGGGCACTTACAAGTCCAGCAACCCTAAACACAATCTTGTGGTCAAACGAAGTTTAACTTCTTCTCTATCAGATTTTAGGCAGAATGAACTACTCCTGTGAGCCTGCAACACAGCTGGCAGCAGAACAGAATAGAACAGAGTGCCTAACACTGTCAGTGTAAGACAGATCCTGGGAGGCAATGGGAGTGAGGCATGAATAATGCCTAGTGGATTAAATCCTAAGGGATCTATGAGAAGAGATGTGTGGGAGAACCTCAGACTATTAACCACCGCAGACTGAGGCCAACAATGGCCTCAGACACACTGATGGGCACTTTGGCACTTATACTACAGACAGAAAAATGCAGCCACATTCACCATCTACCTGAATGAATCGTCAGTGTTACAACAATCAGATCCCTCTTAGTTACCTTGGAAAAATGCTTCCCAGTTCAGGCACAGCAAAGTCCGACAAGTTACCTCCTGACTTTATTTAATTATGAAAAATATAAGTGAAACAGTTTATTCATATGCAGATGGTGTGCATATGATCACTCACCCTTTCGCACACAAACATCGTGGCTTCAGGGCATTTTCTAAGTTCCTTCTCCCCACTCCACCTCCACTCTGCTCCTGACAGACTTCTTGCCTGTTATAAATGCTGTCATAGGAAGTAGTATCTTGAAACAACGTGCAATAAATGTCCTGATATTTAATTTGGCATAGGGCTTTTGGCCTCAGTGGACTTCATCTAAAAATCCAATTCTTTCCCACAAGGCCATGTGAAGAGGATTCCAATGGCCTACCTGTTCCTAGGAAGCAAAGGGGGAGCCCTGTAGTTTAGTTTCAGGAGCTGAGAGAAGCAGCCCTGTTTCAACCGGGACCTTTCCACCAGCCGCGGGCTATTTCTGAATTCTCACGGGTGTCACCCAATAGGCAATAAACAAACAGGATTTTATCAGCTGCTTTCTCATTAGGTGCTGTAAAGCCAAGCTGATTTGTATTCTGGAGGGGAGTGGTCATGTTCTTTGATCTAAATAAATCTTCTCCCTATCCTTTTAAGACTTCTTAACTTTTTATTTAAAAGTCTACCGGCTGAAGAAATAATTTGGCTCCAACAACTGCTGATGTTCAGACAGCAGTTTTTAGTTTCAGCACTCCGTGGGAAGCACAGGGTCCTCAATTAAAGGCTCGAGAGAAAAAATGCTACTCTCCAACCTGTGTTTGCTACACTTTGGCAACTTTTCTTGATTGCTAAGGTGTGTTCTTTATCACGTGCCCAGGGTTAAAAATTAATGGTCAGAACTTGATCGGGGACAATACGTGGTGGCGGCGGTGTGCGGAGTAGGTGAGGCTGTTGCCATCGCCCCGCCGGAGGAGACCTCGCCCGGAGCTGGCTCCTTCTCCACTCCCACCCAGCACCTTGCGCTCCAGACAGCAGGTCCTAAACCTCCTTTCCCCATCCGTTTCGTGGGTGACACTGCGTGAATCCAAACGCCCCGCAGCGCCTGCGTCTCCGTCGAGCTCCCACCGGCCCCCAGCCCCAGCGAGGTCCCCGGAGCCTCCCGCAGCCCGCAATCCCCTCCACCCCGCGCACAGCCCGCCCTTTGTCCCGCTCCTACCCGCGCCTCGCTCCGCCGGCGCCCGGGCGGACGCCCCCAGCCCGCGCCCGAACTCACCCGCGCCGAGCAGCCAGCCCGGGCCGCGGCTCGCTGCGCCGCTCAGACAGGTGTGGGCGCCGGGAGGGCGCGCGCGGCTCCCATGCCTGCCCCGCTGAGCCACCGAGTGCGAACCAGCGGTGGAGAGCGGCGCCGGCGGCTGGCGGGTCCGCCCCCCGCGCCTCCCCGGCCGCGCGCCCCGCCCCCAGCCCCGGGGAAGCCGCGCGGCTGCCCACTCCACTCGCGGCCCGCCTCCCGCCTCGCGCCGGCCGCGCCCCCTCCCCTCGCGGCCCGCCTCCCGCCCGAGCCCAGCCGACCTGCGCCCAGCGGCCCGCGCAGGTGGGCGCCAGCGGCGTTGCAGCCCCGGCGCGTCCCGACCCCTCTGCGCCTGCCAGCGCCAGTCCGGGACCACTCGCCCTGCCCGGGAACCCGTGCGCCTTCATCCTTCCAGGAGGACGCTGCCCGTTCGCACAGACGAGGTGCCCCTGCAAAGGCAACCCCACCCCTAACCACCTAGAATTGGGGCGCGGGCCACATCTGGGCAAATTGGAGGAGTTGGCCCGGAGCCGGTGTGCTCCCCACCCCGCGAACTTTTCGAGCGGCTTAAGGTGATGACGGTGACCTTCCTGGTTAGCCTGTTACCTCAGGTCCCTCCAAGCAGCAGAACCTGCGTTCCCGCGGTGGGACTACCGGTGCTTTGCAGCCCCTACAGCGCTCCGGGAGTGTGCGGGACCTGGAGCACGGTAGGGGCTTCCGAGTGGTCGGCTGGCTGGTGCGCCCACCGGCCTCAGTTCTTCACTGGGGCACCAGCTGGTGGAGCCACCTCCTCACCCTGTGGGCCTGGTTCCCCGATTCTCACGAAGCCGTCCACATCGGGGGTCTTCCCCTAGCCAATCTGGACTTTGCCATTTAAGGACTTAGGGCAGCGAGGGTCTTCCCGTCTCTCCCCAGTGCAGTAGTGTGTGTAGTACAGATGACCTTGACTGAGCACCACTTAACAGGCCCTAGTGGTCAAAGAGGTGCAGAGGGTTGATGACTTGCCCACAGTCACACAGGCATTGAGTGGAAGGACAAGATTTTCCTCTGAGGCCACACTTTTCCCATCAAGCCACTTAGCTTTTCTTTCTTCCAAGAAAGCATTTTCTCGAAAAGGGAGGATCTAATTTTATATACAATTTAGAATCAGCTTGAAAAAAAGAAAAGAAGGGTCTAACATACTATTCACACCAAGGTGTTAATGACATACCTAATTTGTAATTGATTTTAAACAGGAAAGCCCTAAATGCATCATTGCGTACTGTTTATTAAATACACGTATTTAGGAAACCACTAGTTTTCACCGTTTTAAGGGCAAAATTTTCTTACACCTCCCCAGGCTTGGCTTAACAGGATTATTTTCTTTTAAAATGTTGCATTAATAACATATAGACATAAAACCAGCTAAAAACTTACATAACGGCTTTTGGGCAACTTGCAAATAAAACCAAAACAAATGTATAAACTGAATATAAAAATTCCCTTCCAGGTTAATACATTTTAAATTAGTCATGTTTCCTCAGCGACTACCAGATCATGGGGTACTGACTGCCGAGAGTTGGCAACTTTGAGTTCTCTGTAGCTGCATCACTCTTGCAAGTGCGAAGCGCCCCATACTGACTCAGTTCCTTCTCCTCTTTCCTTCTTTCCATCTGCCACATGTCCTTTGCTTATGTCATTGTAACATTTGACTTTCCCTTGACTCTAATACATTATTTAGGAGTTAACTTTGTGCTGTTCCTTTCTTATCAGCATAACAGATGAAGAAGTAACTCTTGGGTGTCAAGGAACAGCACATACAGGCACTCAGATCAGCCCTTGGTATGAGATGATCGCCTCATTCTTTGTTATAAACATGAAGAAAAAATTAAATTAAGGATCTCTAATGATATGTAGCTCTCAACTGGATAATCATCATTAAAAGTCAAGAGGAGCTAGAAGTGGAGGGGGAAGAAGGAAGAGACTACTCCACTGTGCTCAAGTTTTATTAGATGTCTTTCAGCAGATATTTATTGAGCACTTATTACATGCAAAACATGTACTAGGCACAAAATTAAGGAGATGGCCACAGGAAGACAATACAGCAACATAATTAAGAGTGGCTAGTGGCATTTGACCAAATAGGTACCTACCTTTCCAAGGTCTTCCACTTAACTATCTGTGTGGCTTTTGGCTTAAACTTTCTGTGTGCCTCAGTTTCCTCTGTAAAATCAGGACTACTTCATAGGGTTAAGAACTGAATGAATTAATACAAATTAGTATACACAGAGTGCTTAGAACCATTCCTTACATGGAGTAAGTCCTTAATAAACATTAGCTATTGTTAGGCTGGGTGTGGTGGCTTTTGGAGGCCAAGAGTGGGGGAATCCCTGTTGGTGCAACATGAAGCAAAATGAATAATACCTACTCAGTCCATTTGCATTGTGGGGCCCAGAGAGGCTAACACCAGAAAGCACTGCACACAGAGAGATAAGGGTATGACCTCTCCTAACATTCTGCATTGGGAGACAAGTGTATGACCTCTCCCAACATTCCTCACTGGCTTTTATTGAAATCTCAGGCATGAGAAAATACAGTATAGCAGAAAGTTTCAAAGAGAGAGTAAAGGTTAAAAAACAAGTAGTTTATCTGCATGATTAAAGTCTTAACACATTCTGTTTACTGCACATTTGTCTTACCACTATTAATATATGACTTAGGGCTAGAACAGTATTGTGTCTAGTGAGTATTGTTTTCAGTACTCAGGGCCAGCAGTGATTCTTGGCTTTTTCCCAGATTATTTTGTCCCTAATGCCTAGGACTTTTAACCTTATACTCTATCCTACAGATCCCTTGAGCTTAGCATTTGAGACCTGCTTGTAACAGGTACTATGTTTAGTAGTAACGTAGTCTCTACTAAAAATAGAAAAAATTAGCCAGGTGTTGTGGTGAGTGCCTATAGTCCCAGCTACTCAGGAGGCTGAGGCAGAATTCTGAGGTTTTTATACCTAGGCTGAGGCCATGGCATGTTAGCTTGGGCAATAGAGTGAGACTCTGGCTCAAAACCCCCACAAAATTAGCTATTATATTTATCACATAAAAAGAACAGGCCTCAGCTCTGCTGTGATTCCACCAGCTCCCTTAACCTGCTTTCACATGCATGGCTAATTTTTCCTAGTAGTTGTAATGTTCAAGGTAGAGTCATAGAGAACAAGATGTTTATTCTTATCATTCAGAGAGAAAAACAGGCTTTGAAGGACCCAAGAACACAGAAGAGCCCTCCCTCAACTGGTCACAGGGACTAATGCCCACTAACCAGCTAACAAGCAGGAATTCTAACTAGAGATGGCTGCTAGGAGCTCAGGGTCTGACCATATGCCAGCTGCCTTTGTTATTTACTGGAGCTATCAATAGGAAAAGGAGAGGCCACTAACTGGCTCTTAGGTTGTCATCTCTATTGCCATAAGGACAACAACAATGATAAAGCTGTACTTTGACCTCTGAGAGAAACGTCCTGTGTAACTAACAGGTGTCCTCAAGCTGAGCCTAAATGGATCTAAATATTTGCTTTTCTTTCTGTACCTGCTCCATCCTACCTCCCAACCCTGAAAAGAACAAAAAACTAAAATCTTCACTGCCTTTTTTTTTTTTTTTTTGAGATCAGAATCTCCCTGGGTAGAATGCTATAGTGTCATCATAGGTCACAGCAACCTCAAACTCTTAGGCTCAAGTGATCCTCTTGCCTCTATTTTTCTATTTTTAGTAGAGATGGGGTCTCACTCTTGCCCAGGCTATTCTCCTGAGCTCAAGAAATTCACTGCTCCTGGCCCTCACTGCTTCTTAAGAACTCAGCTCAACTCCATAATTGTAACTCTCAAATACTTTCATGTGGATAGCAATTGAGTTACTAAAAAGGCATTCAGGTAGAAGCCCACACATCTGATGGCCACTCTGTATAAGATTACTGGGGCTGGGCAGCGCCTGTGACTCAAAGGAGTAGGGCGCTGGCCCCATATGCCAGAGGTGGCAGGTTCAATCCCAGCCCCAGCCAAAAACTGCAAAAAAAATAAAAATAAATAAAGCATGTGCTTTAAAAAAAAAATACTGGGGCTGTGAGAGAGATAATAAATGCCCTTGACCTTAAGGAATTTATGCAACAGATACAAATAAAATAAAGTCAAAGGCAATAGAACCTGTGTAAGTTGACTATCCAAAGGAATATAAAAAACTAGTCAACATATGGAGGTGGTCAACATAGGAACTAGGCCTACTATACTGACATGTACATGTGCATATCTGGTCTACAAAAATTAGGTCAACTTAAGAAGGTGGTCAAGATAGGGAGGTGGTCAGCTTGGGAGGTTCTACTGTATAGGAGAAAGTGAAATAGAAGCTGGATCAGAAATAAGCTAGCAATTATGGAAGAGGGAATCACTAATTCCCACCCTGGCAGGTCCTAAAGACTGCCCAGAAGCAGTAGAATTTGACCTGAAGCTCAAAGGATGATGATCTGGACAGGTTTTTTTTTTTTTTTGATGTTCATGTATTTTAATATAAAAATATATTTGATTAAATCCTTTTCATCTCTAAACTTTTAATGCATTGATTAGTTTTATTATCCAGGTAATATTAGGTTTTACATTGTGCTTTTATTCTCTAGCCATTGCATGTATTAATCTTTTCTTTTCTTTTACTGAAAAACTGGGAAAAATTTTTAAAAAGAATACTAAGAGCAGGATCTTGGATTTAAATCTTTCGTTTTCACTGGACTGGCCAACATAGTCAGTGCTGGGCTAGACTTTGACACTTGCATTGGACTAACATTCCTATGACAAAAATTATAAACTCTCATA
>CAUYRH010165358.1:0-15266 GCA_963574655.1 Perodicticus potto | reverse complement strand
CTGGATAGAGTGCTGTGGCATCACAGCTCACAGCAACCTCCAATTCCTGGGCTCAAGCCAGTCTCCTGCCTCCGCCTCCCAAGTAGCTGGGACTACAGGCCCCCGCCACAATAACGCCCGGCCATTTTTTGGTTGCAGCCGTCATTGTTGTTGGACGGGCCTGGGCTGGATTCGAACCCGCCAGCTCAGGTGTACGTGGCTGGCGCCTTAGCTCATTGAGCCACAGGTGCCAAGCCAGTCTCCACCTTTTAAAGTATATTGGCAACAAATTCAATTCTAAAACAAACAAACTAATTTAAAACAGACCATGTGCCCTGAAAGTAATCTGTGAGCTGACTCAGGCCGGTGGGCAGCCAGTATACAAACTCTCTAGAATGTAAGCTCTCCCAGCACCAGGGTGCTTTGTGTTAACACCTTGGAATGTGCAGCTCCTTGGAATCTCCTGCAAAATATCCAGGGGCCATAGTGTTTCACCACCTCCACGTGTTGCAAAATCAGTGTCTTAAATTACTGTCATGAGCAGACAAGTGGGTTTGTTGACACACGTTGGGTAAGCCTCCCCTCCTTGGAGGATTATCCCCCACCCAATCTTCCACCCTCATTCCTGGGCCTGAAGTAACCAAACCCCTCTGCAGGTCTTCCCAAGCTCTAGCTTCCAAGTGAGATCAAAGCCCACTAGACGGGGTTTCCTGCCACCTGCTCCAGTGAGGACAAGGGTTAAGGCAGGAGGAATTATGGGCCCCAGCTTCACACTCACCCGGCCCAATCACCAGTTCCCAGGCTGATAAGGGCAAAAATGCATCTGGTTGCCAAGAACAAAGAACCCAACTGCCCTAAGAGAAGGTGTTTGTCCTGGAAGGGTATCCATACAGTGACATCTTCCTAATAGCAATAGCTGTCATTAGTTAACCCAGGTGCTTCATGTACAGAGACTCTGTTATTCCTCATGACAACTGAGAACTAGATGCTTTCCTTAAGCCCAATTTAGAGATGAGGAAATTGAGGCTTGGACAGGTGATGTGGCTGCCTAAGACCTTGCAGCTAGTGAAGAGGCAGAGCCAGGGACCAATCCCCCCAGAACAAAGGGTTCCTCTCAGTTGTATTTCAATAGTCAGGCTTCTCATTCAGGGAATGGGTAGAGGTAGTTCTTAACCTAAAGTTTAACCCACTATCCCGGATTGTCACCAGGGAAGAATTTCCTGGGGATTTTTTTTTTTTTGAGACAGAGCCTCACGCTGTCACCCTGGAGAGAGTGCCGTGGCATCACAGCTCACAGCAACCTCCAGTTCCTGGGTTCAAGAGAGTCTCTTGCCTCCACCTCCCAAGTAGCTGGGACTACAGGGCGCCCACCACAACGCCCGGCCATTTTTTGGTTGCAGCCGTCATTATTGTTTGGCGGGCCTGGGCTGGATTCGAACCTGCCAGCTCAGGAGTATATGGCTGTTGCCTTAGCCCGTTGAGCCACAGGCACCGAGCCTTTCCTGGGGATTTTTTTAAAAAGTTGTTAAGTTTTATGAGAAAACAAATTTTGGACTTTAGTTGATGAAATGCCTGCCGAAGGAGGCAAGGGGGCAGTGTATAGATGTCTGCAACTTGCTTTGAAATGCAACACAAAATCAGATGAATTCATGGGTGGACAGAATGAAGGACAGGCGGATAGAGCTGCCATAAGGTGAGGAGAGTCACCTGTTCATTGTGGCCCCAGGTGCTGACTGCATGAGTTTTCTGTTAATATGGTGTCCTTAGGTAAGAACAAGTTCCAGGGCCACACCACAGCCTTCCTGCATCAGAGTCTGGGGCAGGGAGGAACGGAATGACTCTGAGGCTCAGCTACGTATTGCTAGGCCCCTCCCCACTTAGTGACAAGGAGGCTTCCTGCTCCTTCATTCATAAACTATCACCAGAAGGTCACTGGACTTCTTGGGTCTGCACCTCTTTTTCTCAATTCCACTCAGGCTCAGGGTGGGACTCAGGGGAGACTGGTGAAGTTATGAGATTTGATGCATGGTGGGCCAGCCCGCTGCACCAGTGATGATGTCTGCCCTCGCCTGTACACTGCTATAGTTTGAATGTTTGTTCCCCCCACCTCCAGCCTCCCAAAATTTGTACATCCCACTGGAGAATGAATATGGATAACTATAATTTCTTGCATATTCTTCAAAAGCTAGAATAGAGGATTTTCAATGTTTACAACACAAGGAAATGATAAATGATTGAGGTAATAGATAGGATGTGATAATTATCCCAATTTGATCATTCAACATTGTATGGGTGTATCAAAATATAACATCACTATGTATCCCATAAATATGTGTAATTAATGCATGTCAGAGAAAAATAAAAGAGAAGAAACCTGAAAAAAATTACACTAGAAAAGAAAGAAAAAGAAACCTAATTTCCAATGAGAAAGTATTAGGAGGTGAGACCTTGTGGGGGGGGGGGGAGTGGAGGATGAGAAAGTATTAGGGGTGAGACTTTCATGAGGATGGAGCCCTCATGAGTGGGATTAGTGCCCTAGTGAAAGAGGCCCTCAGAGTGCTCTTTTGTCCCTCCCACCATGTGAGGACACACTGAAAAGGAACCCATTCTCCACTAGAATGCAAGTCCTTACCAGACTCTCAATCTGCCAGAACCTTGATCTTGCTCGAATAGACTAATACATGGTGGCCAGCCTCTTTCCAGCCTCCTGAAAGAGACTCTAAACACATCTCCCATCTCAGATAAGCACGACCTTCCAGGCTAATAATAACAATAGCAACTGCTTCTTACTGCAGGCCAGACGTGGAATCAGCTACATCTCTATCAGCTCATTTTGTCCATAGACTCCTGCTAGGACTTCCACCCTCATGTTATAGGTGAGGAAACTGAAGCTCAAAAAGACACTAAGCCCAGGCTTGGCACCTGTAGCTCAAGCGGCTAAGGCGCCAGCCACATACACCAGAGCTGGCGGGTTCGAATCTGGCCCAGGCCTGTCAAACAATGACAACTATAACCAAAAATTAGCCTGGCTTTGTGGCGGGCGCCTGTAGTCCCAGCTACTTGGGAGGCTGAGGCAAGAGAATTGCTTAAGCCCAGGAGTTGGAGGTTGCTGTGAGCTGTGACACCATAGCACTCTACCCAGGGCAATAGCTTGAGGCTCTGTCTCAAAAAAGAAAAAGACACTAAGCCTGCAGCAAACCTCTGTGCTACTGATATAAGTTCAGACATATAGATCTATAGATTAGAACTGAGAGTCCAGACATAAACCCACACATCTATGACCAATTGCTTTTTGACAAAGGTCAACAAGACCATTCACTGAGGAAAGGACAATTGTTCAACAAATGGTGCCAGAACCACAAGCAGAAGAAGAAAGTTGGGGGGCGGCGCCTGTGGCTCTAAGGAGTAGGGCGCCAGCGCCATATGCTGGAGGTGACGAGTTCAAACCCAGCCCCGGCCAAAAACTGCAAAAAAAAGAAGGAAGTTCTATTTTATGCCATATTTAAAATGGACCAAAGACCTAAATGTCAGTTGAAATTATAAAACACTTAGAAGAAAGCATGAGAGTAAGTCTTCACAATGTTGGGTTTGGCAATGGATTCTTTTTTTTTTTTTTTTTTGAGTTTTTGGCCAGGGCCAGGTTTGGCCACCACCTCTGGCATAAGGGGCCAGTGCCCTACTCCTTGAGCCATAGCACTGCCCTAGCAATGGATTCTTAGAGAAGATAGCAAGGCTTAGGGTCCGTAGCTCAGTGGGTAGGGTGCCAGCCATATACTCCGGTGCTGGTGGGTTCAAACCCGGCCTGGGCCAGCTAAACAACAACGACAACTGCAACAACAAAAAAAAAGCCAGGCATTGTGGTGGGCACCTGCAGTCCCAGCTACTTGGGAGGCTGAAGAAATAGAATCACTTAAGCCTAAGAGTTTGAGGTTGCTATGAGCTGTGACACCACAGCACTCCACCCAGGGTGACAGCTTGAGATTCTGTCTCAAAAAAAAAGAAAGAAAGAAAGAGAGAGAGAGAGGGAGGGAGGGAGGGAGGGAGGGAGGGAGGAAGGAAGGAAGGAAGGAAGGAAGGAAGGAAGGAAGAAAGAAAGAAAGAAAGAAAGAAAGAAAGAAAGAAAGAAAGAAAGAAGAAAGAAAGAGCACAAGCCACAAAAGAAAAAAATAAACTGGGTGGCGCCTGTGGCTCAGTGGGCAGGGCGTCAGCCCTGTATACCAAGAGTGGTGGATTCGAACCCAGCCCCGGCCAAACTGCAACAAAAAATAGCCAGGTGTTGTGGCAGGAGCCTGTAGTCCCAGCTACTCGGGAGGCAAAGGCAAGAGAATCATCTTAGCCCAGGAGCTGGAGGTTGCTGTGAGCTGTGATGTCACAGCACTCTACCGAGGATGATAAAGTGAGATTCTATCTCTAATAAAAAAAGAAAAAAAAAACTGGACTTTATAAAAATTTAAACCTTTTGTGCAAAGGACATTATTGAGAAAGTGAAAAGATGACCCGCAGAATAGGAGAAAATATTTGCAAATCACATGTCCAGTAAGGGTCTACATACAGAATATTTAAAGAGCACCTGCAGTTCAACAACTAAAGGACAAACAACTCAATTTTAAAATGAGCAAAGGACTTGAGTAGACATTTCTTCAAAGGAGGTATACAAATAGCCAACAAGCACATAAAAAGACGCACAGCACTGTAAGTCACTAGGGAGATGTGAAAAAAAAAGGTACACAGCTGGAATCTGAGCCTGGGTCTGTTTGGTCCGGAGACCTGAGCTCCTGAGTCAGCTCTTGTTCCCTCCTGACATGTGTCCACACTAAGGGCCACACAAGGAGCTGGGGCAGAGTCAGACCTTCTGGGGGTGGCACAATAATGGTGGGGTTGAGGATGAGATTCAGTCTTGGCGGAATTCGAAAACCTGATGGCCAACATCCAAAAAAACCCCAAACAGTCTTGGTCCGTTTGGAGTCCCTGCTGGATCAGAGGACAATGTCTGGGACGTGACTGTTCAATGCATGTTTGTTAAACAAATGAAGGGATGAACGACATGGTTAAGGCTCCCTGGGAAGTTCCCTGGGAAGCTCACTGCTTAGTGAGTAGGAGATTTACTGGGGACTCTTGGAGTGCAAGGGAGTGTTGCTACAAAGATCCCATTATCCCTTGGGAAGTTCTGGAGCTAGAAACGCCCACAGAATTGTCCTACCTGGGGAAAAGGGAGCCAGGCCTTTGAGCTCCATATTGACCAGTCACTGGAGGCAGGCTGCCCCCCAGCGGGGTACCTAGGGTCATTCCCAGAGACAGAGAGAGAGAGAGACTCAGCTGGGCCATTGTCAGCCCCCAGCTCTCCCAGCAGCTGGAGAGTGAATACTTCGGTCTAGAAGGCGGACCCAGGCACACGCCGCCGTCTCCACTAAAGCAGGTGGTTGGTCCTCTCTCTGCCGGCTGCTCGGTGTAACTCACCTGCATTTAGTCACTACCAACACACATTCATTCATTCATTCATTCATTCATCAAACATGTAACAGGCACCTGCCACATCCCAGAAATCATGCTGGCCCCTGGGGCTATGGAGACGTACAAGGCAGAAAGGCAGAGAGAGCCTCTCCCAAAAGGAGCAGCAGTCAAGCGGGAGAGACAGACATAGCAACAGACACAGCGAGATCATACCTCCGCCTGAATCTCCTCCTCTCCCTCCCTCGTTTCCTCTGCTCCAAACCCACTCACCTCCCTGCTGTTCCCCAAATGTGCCTGGCACCTTCCTGTCTCAGGACTTTTACTCATGCCAAGTCTTTGAAATCCTCTGTGCATTTGACACTGACAGCCCATCTCAACCATTATTGGCCATCCTTTAAGAGCTGGGTAGCCTGGCTGGGCACAGGGTCTCACTCCTACAATCCTTGCATTCAGGGAGGCCGAGGCGGATGGATCGCTTGAGCTCAGGATTCGACACCAGCCTGAGCAAGAGCAAGACCCTGTCTCTAAAAACAGCCAGGTGTTGTGGATGGCGCCTGTAGTCCCAGCTACTCGGGAGGCTGAGGCAAGAGGATCACTTGAACTCAGGAGTTTGAGGTTGCTGTGAGCTGTGACGCCACAGCACTCTACCCAGGGTGAAAAAGTGAGATTCTGTCTCAAAAAAAAAAAGCTCGGTAGCCTCAATTGGCTAGTGGCTACACTATTACACAGTGTATCTCCGTGGAGGGGAAGGCCTGGTCCTCTTGTCTGTTGGCTACAGGGCATGAAGTATCCACATTTCCCTCAACTTTTCAATAAATCATGAAGGAGACTGGCTGAAATTCTGGCATACTGGATTTCCCTCTGTGAAATAATCTGTTTGCAGCCCCACCATGTCCCTGTCCCTAATTTCATTTAAAACATTTCATTTTTTTGGCACACTTTAGGTCATTTAAACCCTCAATGGCCCTATACAGTAGGAATAATGATTGTGCCCACTTTACAGATGAGGAAACTGAGCCTCAGAGAGGACAGGAATGTGCTCAAAATCACACAGCTCATAGGAGGAAGAACCAGATGTAAAACCTCAGCAGGCTGGCTCTGGAGCTCGTGTTCCTAACTGCCACACTGCTCTGGCTTACTCATTAACTTATTCAACAAATGCTGGCCACTGGAGTCAAGATGGAGGGGCGGGGGTCTGGCAGCTCAGGAGCCCTGGGCCAGGTAGAGAAAGCTCTACCACAACCTGGCTGGATGGCCTTGGGCTGGGCAAGACCCTGTCCTTCTCTGAGGCTTAGTTTCCCCTTCTGTGGAATAAAGGAGCTGGTCACCCTTATGCCTGGTTTCCCTACAGAGAGGAACTCTGTCTATAGTCAGACTTGATGATGAATTCCCCAGGAGTCCAACCTCTGGCCCTAGACAGGGAGACCAAGAAAATCCTCACCCAGCTCGGTGCCCGTAGCACAGTGGTTACAGCGCCAGCTATATACACCGAGGGTGGCAGGTTTGAACTTGACCCAGGCCTGCTAAGCAACAATGACATCTGCAACAAAAAAATGGCTATGCATGTGGCAGGCGCCTGTAATTCCAGCTGCTTGGGAGGATGAGGCAGGAGAATCCCTTAAGCCCAAGAGTTGAAGGTTGCTGTGAGTTGTGACGCCACAGCATTCTACCCAGGGCGACATAGTGAGATTCTGTCTCAAAAAGAAAATCCTCACCCTTCACCTCTTAAAATAGCGCTGGCTGGGCTCAGTGCCTGTGGCACAGTATTTACGGTGCCAGCCACAAAATCCTCACCCTTCACCTCTTAAAATAGCGCTGGCTGGGCTCAGTGCCTGTGGCACAGTATTTACGGTGCCAGCCACATGCACCGAGGCCAGCAGGTTCAAACCTGGCCCGGGCCAGACAGACAACAATAACAACTATAAGAACAACAACAACAAACAAATAGCTGGGCATTGTGGAGGGAACCTGTAGTCCCAGCTACTCGGGAGACTGAGGCAAGAGAATCCCTTCACCCCAAGAGTTTCAGGTTGCCGTGAGCTTTGACACCACAGCACTCTACTGAGGGTGACATAGTGACACTCTGTCTCAAAAAAGAAAACCAAAAACCCAACACTGGCTGACAGCCCCCTTGCTGCAGATAAAAACCATGGCTAAAGACATGATGAAACCGGCCAGGCGAGGTGGCTCACACCAGTAATCCTAGTACTCTGGGAGGCCAACGCAGGTGGCTTGCGTCACCTCACAGGTTCGAGACCAGCAAGAGCAAAATAGCTGGGCGTTATGGTGGGCGCCTGCAGTTCCAGCTACCTGGGAGGCTGAAGCAAGAGTTTGAAGTTGCTGTGAGCTATGACACCCATAGTCCTCTACTGAGGATGACAAAGTGAGACAGAGCCAAAAAAAAAAGAAAAGAAAAAGAGGCACGATGAAACAAAACCCGACCCCCTCAGCACTCACTCTGTTCCTCACATTTCTCAGTCCAGCCTCACAATAATAAGGTCGGCACTTCTCTTATACCTATTTTACAGAAGCAGAAGACTGAAGTCCAGACAGGCTTGCCTTACCCAGGGTCAAACAGAGCAAAATCCCAAACACTCACCATACAACCCAGTGTCCCCACTGCTGGATTTCTACCCTAGAGAAATCAAAACAGAGCTTCACACACGCGTGTGCACACACCTGTACAAGGATGTTTAAAGCAATGTGTCCCTGATCACCCCAAACTGGACACATCCCCGATGTCATTTAACAGATGAATGAGGACACTAACTGCAGTACAACCACGCCATGAACTAACCCATGAGAGGACAGACAAGTGATACTCTCAGCGCCTGGGCTGACTATGTTGGACAAAAGAAGCCAGACCCAGACGTTCACATGTACAGGATTCCATTCCTGTGACGTTCCAGAATAGCTAAAAGGTTAAGATCTGTGGTTACCAGGGACTGGCAGCCCCGGGGTAGGTGACACCATGCAGATAGCAGCAGGCTGCCTGTTGTCACAGGCTGTGGCTCAGCTGGAAAGCCCCATTTCTTCTTCAGGGGTTCAACCAAGGAAGTCCAATAGTACTATAAGTTAATGCTTAAAACCCACCAGAGAGAATGGGGATAATGGATTCAGGCTTTCCTGAGGAAAATGTTGGGGAACCTAGAGAGAGGTGGTGGCTGCACAAAATTATGAATGTGCAAAATGGTACTGAAAAAAAAGTGCTACTGAATTGTTTGCTTCAAATTGGTTAATTCTATATCATGTGAATCTTACTTTAATTTTTTTTTTTTTTGAGACAGAGCCTCAAGCTGTCACCCTGGATAGAGTGCTATGGCATCACAGCTCACAGCAACCTCCAATTCCTGGGCTCAAGCGAGTCTCCTACCTCTGCCTCCCAAGTAGCTGGGACTACAGGCACCCGCCACAACGCCCAGCCATTTTTTGGTTGCAGCCGTCATTTTTGTTTGGCGGGCCCAGGCTGGATTCGAACCCGCCAGCTCAGGTGTACGTGGCTGTCGCCTTAGCCCATTGAGCCACAGGCGCTGAGCCTAATTTTTTTTTTTTTTTTGAGACAGAGTCTCACTTTGTTGCCCTCTCTAAAGTGCAGTGGTGTCACAGCTCACACCAACCTCAAACTCTTGGGCTTAAGAGATTCTCTTGCCTTAGCCTCCCAAGTAACTGGGACTACAGATGCCTGCCACAACACCAGGCTATTTTGTTGTTGTTGTTGTTGCAGTTGTCATTGTTGTTTAGCTGGCCGGGGCTGGCCTTGAACCTGCCAGCCTCTGTGCATGTGGCTGGTGCCATAATCACTGTGTTACGGGTGCTAAGCCTCACTTTAATTTTTTTTAAAAGACTCAATCGGGCTCAGCACCCGTAGCATCAGTAGTTACAGCATTGGCCACATACACCTAGGCTGGTGGGCACAGTAGTTACAGTGTTGGCCACATACACTTAGGCTGGTGAGTTTGAACCTGGCCTGGGCCAGCTAAACAACAATGAAAACTACAACAACAACAAAAAAAGCCAGGTGTTGTGGTGGGAGCCTATAGTCCTAGCCACTCAGGAGGCTGAGGCAAGAGAATTGCTTAAGCCCAAGAGTTTGAGGTTGCTGTGAGCTGTGACACCATGGCGTGCTACCGAGGGCAACATAGTGAGAGAGTGTCTCAAAAAAAAAAAAAAAAAAAAAAGACTCAAATAGGGCGGAAAAATATTCAGGGATATTGTGTTCAAAATCTACCCCCAAGGAGCTCAGGCCTCAGAGAGGTTAAGTAACTTGCCCAAAGTCACACAGCTAGGATAAGGTTGACCCTGAACTAGCCTCCAAAGCTGGAATCCTTGAGTCACTGGACACATGAGAAAATGGGTTAAGTTTTGCCCACGGACAGAGAAAAATGGGTTAAATATTGAGTCTTTGAGTAGCACTGAATGTGAAGAAACTCAGACCAATATATTGTACCTCTGATGAACCTCTTTTCTTGAAATGACCACAATTCTGTGAAAGTGGAAGTGTTCTAGAAAATTGAGACTAAGCATCACTTCGCATGTTTCCAGAGAAAGAAAAAAAAAAAGCAACCTGAGAAAGGCCCTGAATAAGAGTGCTTTATTTCACCAGGAAGAAGGGAAAAGCTGGGGATGTGTGACACCGAAATGGCCCCACCCCAGGGTGGTAGGGGCATTTTTCTGAGTGCGTTTGGGACAGGTTGGGTGGAGAGGCAAGGGGGGGATGGACATAAAGAACCTGTAAAGGCCCCGAAGCAGTTTCTCCAAACCAAATGCTCCAACAGCCAGGATGGGGAGGGTTCCCCAAGTATCCTGAGACCAAGGGTCTCTGGGGGCCACTGCCTTTTTCTAGTTCACTGACACACCCTGGCCCACAAGCTGACTCTGAGGGACTCAAACCTCAGCCTTGCATAATAGGGACACTTGAAAGAACCCATCTGGGAACAAAGGAAGTGTGAGTCAGCCCCAAGGATTTCTTCTAAAGGGCTGTGTAAAGGGGTCACAGCTGCTGGACTAGGAGACAGAATTTGCATGAGGTTGAGGCTGGGTTCTGGGCACCAACCCCTGAGCTGTCTGCAGGGACCTGTGGTGGGAAGAGGCCTCCACCCCCACTGCCAGAGCCAGAGGCTTGAGGGAGCTTGAGGGGGCTCCAGGTAGGGTGGCCAGGTGAGTCCTTGGGCCAGTGGGGAAGAAGCTTACTGTGTGTGAGTGTTACCTCTGAGCCACACCACCGCCCTGCCTGGAGGTTGGATCTGGTCCCATTGTACAGAGAGGAAGACTGGGTCTGGTTTGCTTACTCAACAGTCACTGAATGCCTGTCGTGGGCCAGGCATCAGGATACAGTAGTGAACAAAACCAACACAGACCCTGATTTCACAAAGTTTCTAGTCTGGTGATGGGTGAGGGGCAAACTAGAGGTGGCTTCAGGTGATAGGCATGTGTACATGAAGGGCACAGCAGGGGGGCTCAGGGAGAGGGGCTTTCTCTGGATAAGCTCCTCCAGCTGAGGCCCAAGTGATGAGAAGGCGCTGGTGGTCTGGGGAAAGGAGCTCCAGGCAGAGGGGATGGCGGATGCAAAGGAACGACCTTGTGGGCTTGAGGAACAGAAAGGCCAGTGTGGGGTGCATTGACTGGGGCAGTGGGTAGAAGGCAGGTGGGGCCAGGCCAGGTAGAGACTCGCTGCCACTTTAAGGAATTCAGATTTTGTTCTAACAGCAGGAACAGATGTTCTCCGGAGGGTTTTCTTTTTTGTGCGACAGAGTCTCACTATGTTGTCCTTGATAGAGCGCCGTGGCATCACAGCTCACAGCAACCTCAAACTCTTGGGCTTAAGCGATTCTCTCGCCTCATCTCCCAAGTAGCTGGGACTATAGGTGCCTGTCACAACGCCCGGCTATTTTTGTTGTTGTTGTTGTCGAGCAGGTCTGGCCAGGTTTGAACCCGCCAGCCCTGGCATATGTGGCCGGTGCCCTAAAAGCCAAGCCTTCTCTGGAGGGTTTTAAGACAGACAAAGAGAGAGAGGGGAAGGATCTGATTTTCACTCTCACTAGCTGACTACGTGGGAGTGGATGGTGGGGGCGGAGAGGCAGGGGGCCCAGCCTCAAGGAGGCTGCAGTGCAGTCTACAGAGAAGCCCAGGCCTGGTGCAGGGCATCCCTCCCCTCCCTGAAGCCCAACAAGGGGTGACAAGAGGGTAGCCAAAGTGACACAGGGTTTGGTGCCTGCACGATGGGGGGCATGCAGGTGCCCTGGACTGGTACAGAGATGGTTTAAGCAAGGGCCCCCAGCCAGGGACCACCCCCACCCCCTGGGAAGGCTGCACAGGGCCACCCCATCCCATCTCGTGCTCACTGCTCCCCAGGCCACAGAGCTTGAGATACTCTCCCCACCCCCACACCTTTCCACTCCCCAAGGCTGAGTAAAGGTCTCTGAGGTCTGTGCAGGGTGGTGGCTCTGAAGCCAGCCCTCGCCAGATCTAAATTCTGAGCAACTGATTCTAAGCAAGTTCCCGAACAGGATGCAGTTTCCTCAACTGCAAAGCATAATGGAAATGTAAGTACCACCTCCATGGGGGTAGCTGTGGGATCCAGAAAGGAGCACTCACTCATTTCACTCTGGGAACAACAGCAATGTCAACAATGGTAGCCCTTGGGCACAGTGGCTCACACATGTAATCCCAGCACTTGGGAGGCTGAGGCAGATGGATTGCCTGAGTTCACAGGTTCGAGACTAGCCTGAGCCAGAGCGAGACCCCCGTCTCTAAAAAATAGTCGGGTGTTGTGGCAGGCACCTGTAGTCCCAGCTACTTGGGAGGCTGAGGCAAGAGGATCATCTGAAGCCAAGAATTTGAGGTTGCTATGAACTGACATGCCACGGCACTCTACCAAGGGTGACCGAGTGAGACTCTGTCTCAAGAAAAAACAGAAAAACCCAATGGTAGCTGGTGCTACTTCCAAGTGTCCCAGAAATGGCACATGGAAGTAGTTGTTCTTTGCCGTCTCTTGTGGCCACATGAAAAGTGAAAAGGCTCCCACCCATCGGGAACCACTTCTGGCCGAGTCTCCAGAGCTTCCCAGTGGCTACCGAGTGGTCAGAGGGATGGGTGCCCGCACATGATCGTCCCTGCTCCCTACTCTGCTTTTCCAGGCCAGGACCTGAGGCTCAGGGCCACACTGCTAGATACAACATGGGTGGTACCTTCATGAGTCTCTCTGGCCACCTGGGGCCTTGGCAACAACTGAGATACCAGGCAGAGACTAACATTTTGTTGGAAATGCAATGGGGATTCTTCAGAGGGTCTTAAGAGACAGACAGAAAGAGAGACGCAAGATCTGATTTTCATCTCTTTTTTTGCAGTTTTTGGCCGGGGCTGGGTTTGAACCCGCCACCTCCGGCATATGGGGCCGGCACCCTACTCCTTTGAGCCACAGGCGCCGCCCCCGATTTTCATTTCTAACAGAAGGAGGTGACCCACATTTCCCTGGTCAACCTTGCCCTCATCAGTCCTGATAATGTGTGATTTTTCTCAAAATCCTGTGGGTGGTTTTGTGCCACAGATGCTGAGGCTGGTGGATCTTGTAGCTCCCTGGGGGACCAGATGTCCCCCACACCTTGCAGCTGGAAACTTAAGAAAGGGAAGCCGCAGGTCAGACCAAACCTGGACCACGGCGCCTACCACCACGCCTTTGCAAGAAATGAGACCATGAGGTTTACAGGAATCAGAGTCTCTGAGCAGCACTGAATGTGAAAGCAAAATTCACACACACACACGCACACACACAGAGGCCCGTACATGTGCCTGTGCACACCCAGATGTACTCACTGGTGCATACACAACAATGCACAGGCACACACATGGTCACAGGGCTGCCAGGCTCCAGTCACACATGGCTTGCCCACTTGCAACCACGGATTTGCTCCCCCAGCTCCTGCAAAGAGGTGTATCCACTTGCGACCAGTGGAAACACAACATGTTTGCAAACACAAGAGAGCGGCATGTCCGTGGGCACCTCTTACAAGGCTGCCAGCCTGTCAGCGGTGCACACACACCTCCTCGCATACCTGGACTTCATTCAAGTCACCTCTGCCTAGGACACCCTGCTCCCTTCCCCCCCCCTCCCCCCCTGCCAAACAGCCAGCTCTCACCTGCCCCAGGCATCAGAAAGTTCTCCTGCAATGGCACCTGCTCTGACATTCGTGCGGGGAGAGCCTGGCCAGCTCGTGCCTGGCCATGAGGGTCTTAATCTCTCTAAACCTCAGTTTCCTCTTTACTAGAATGAATATAGTCATAATGATCGTAATAACCATACTTCCCTGAGAGGGTTATGTTGGCCAGCTAGGCATGTGGTAGGTGCTCAGTGAAAAGTTCATTAAAAAATGAACCTTGGCTCCGCGTCTGTGGCTCAGCGGGCTAAGGTGACAGCCACGTACACCTGAGCTGGCAGGTTCGAACCCAGCCCAGGGCCCGCCAAACAACAATGACGGCTGCAACCAAAAAATGGCCGGGTGTTGTGGCAGGCGCCTGTAGTCCCAGCTGCTTGGGAGGCAGAGGCAGGAGACTGGCTTGAGCCCAGGCATTGGAGGTTGCTGTGAGCTGTGATGCCACAGCACTCTATCCAGGGTGACAGCTTGAGGCTCTGTCTCAAAAAAAAAAAATGAACCTAACAGGCGGCGCCCGTGGCTCAGTGAGTAGGGCGCTGGCCCCATAGACTGAGGGTGGCGAGTTCAAACCTGGCCTTGACCAAACTGCAAAAACAGAAAAGTAGCCAGGTGTTGTGGCGGGCACCTGTAGTCCCAGCTACTTGGCAGGCTGAGGCAAGAGAATCACCTAAGCCCAAGAGCTGGAGGTTGCTGTGAGCTGTGACGGCACAGCACTCTACCGAGGGCAACAGAGTGAGACTCTGTCTCTAAAAAAAAAAACCTATCATCTACAACAGATAGTTTGAGGCCCTGACACATTTATGGACAAGACCCCGCAAGTCCTCAGGTAACCCTAACAGGTGAGTGGGCTCTCCTCACAGCAGAAGAAACTGCCCACAGGCTGACGGTGTCTTACCCAGGGTCACCAAGGTCAGAAGTGTAGCCTGTGTCTCCTGACCCCAGCCTGGTGTGCTATAGAGGGAGGCAGGCTGGGGCATGGACCTGGATCTGGTCCAGCACACCCCCCACAGGACCTGGAGGGGTCCCTGGACAGCTGTATCAGGGCTGGTGAGTGGGGCACCCAGCAGCCACATGGTGGGGACAGAGGTAAAGAAACAGAGGCCCAGAGAAGGGAAGGGATTTGCTCAGGGTAACCCAGCACATCAATTTCCCAAGACCACAGTAATAAATTACCACAAAGTTGGTGGCTTGATACAATAGAAATGTATTTTCTGATAGTTCTGGGGGCCAGAAATCTGAAATTGAGGTGCTGGCGGGGCCACATTCCCTCCAGAGCAGCAGTTCTCAACCTATGGGTCGCGACCCCTTTTAACAATGAAAATACATTGCAGCGTTAGGAAGGTTGAGAACCACTGCTCCCGAGGATTTAAGGGACAACCCTTCCTTGCTTCTCCCAGCTCCTGGTGGTCCCTTACAGCTACCTGATTCCGATCTCTGCCTCTATCTTCAGCAGCCCTCCCCTCTGCACTGTGTGTCTTAATCTTCCTCTGCCTTTCTTTTATAAGGACATGTGTCATCGGATTTAGAGTCCACCGATGTTCCCCTTTCCAGATCCTTAGCTTAATTACATCTGCAAGGACCCTTTTTCTAAATAAGCTCAGATTCATAGGTTCTAGGTACTAAGGTGTGGACATACCCTCTGGGGGACACTTTTTTTTTTTTGAGACAGTCTCACTTTGTCACCCT